>CM019179.2:61482502-61776728 GCA_009739505.2 Apolygus lucorum
CCTCAAATTAAAATTGATTAACTCCATACTAAGGTTGTCAACTGACTGTTGTTTTTATTGGTTCAGTTGGCAACTGGTCGAACCGAAATCACTATTTGCTCTTGATTCCCAGTTCCCGATCTCGCACTTTTTAACGTTTTTCCTCAGAATTATTCTTTTATATAGAACTTAGTGGGAAAATATAAATAAGTACCCAGGTACCTACCGATCACCAGTTGGATTTCCTAGACGATAAAAATGATGCCTCGAAGGCATTACAATTACTATGAGTTACAAATAACAATTGTTCCGTCCATCCGCTGACTCGTACGCGGGGCCAGTTCCCGTGGACCAATTTAGATGAAATAGGGTATATCGATCCCATTGGTAATCACTTCTATGGGGGGGGGGGGTGACATTTTCAAAATGCCCTAGCTCATCAACTTTCGGTATGAAGGTATTATTCTTACAGTAATTTAAAATAAAATTGAATTTTAAGAATAGAATGAGACCGCCCAGAGCTCTGTAGGTCCAACCCTTGACTTAGTATGAGGACTTAAAGTTGGGAAAAATAATAAACCGTTGGGTAATAATTTGCAGCGTTTTTATGACTAAATATAATATCATAGTTTACCTATTTGATCCCTTCTCAAATCTACCTTCATAATTTTTCTTTAAATCTCTTTCCATGAAGCAAGCTCTAAGCAGTCACTTATTTTTACACATTAAAATGAATCCATCTTTACTTAGAAAAAATTTACTCGGTACAAAGTAGGTAAAAGGAAGGGTAATGCACATTCTGCACTTGATCATTTTTTCTGTTAAATTGAATTCACTCCGAAAAATCCATACTTACTGGAAAAAGTTATCAAGTCATCAACATGAGCGAAATTACATGATTTCCTATAGAAGACTCCCTTGCCTTACCTATTGTGTGCCATAAAATGAGTTCTTTGGGTTGTTATTTTCGAGAGGTAGATCTAAGGCTTGTATTGACGTTTATTTGAATCAAATATTGAAGGACTTCTATGGAAATAGGTTCTTTGGGTTGATATGTTTGAGATATGGGTACATTCCAAGAGTTGTTTTGTCGTTTAATTGAATTAAATATTGAAAGAACTAGGTGGAAATAGGTTATTCATGTTGATATTTCGACATTGACTCTAACATTAATTACTCATGATCTGTTGGCTCGATTTTCTTATTTCTAGATAGGAATTGTGGGAAAAATTGTGCCAATTTTTATTTCTATCGTCATTGGAAAAAATAACATTACAAAATTAGGATCTTGCATCTGGCCTGATCTTTTCGGTTTCTTAGATTTGTTGATGTGCCAAATCCGAATCCGAGGTTTTTTTTTTTTTTAGCTCGCTTTTCCTTGAAAGTAACTTGTTCTCACTTTAACCCTTAATGTCCCACTTGTTAAAAAATTTGTTTTTTCGGATTTTCAAATTAAATTTGAATGTATTTTGACAAATTCATAGAATGTTTAGGAGGAGGTTCCTCATAAGACCTATTACAATCTGTCAGCTCAAGAATGATCTTTTTAAGGGTCACACTAGCGCTATTTGAGTGAGCAGAATCTGTCTATAAACCCACTTTTGGTAGATTAGAAGAAAGAAGGGTACTTGGAAAAATCCTTGGTTGGAGTCTGTTATTTCTCATGAAGAACCAAGAAATAAGGTAGAGAAGATTCACTCTATAGAGGGATCTGTGCTGCCTATGGCAGTGGAACCATCTCTGACAACGACACCCAACTAATAACCTGCAAGGTTGGAAATTAAGGTAGAAGGTACCTAGAAGGCCCTATTACAGTCTGTCAACTCGAGAGTTATTATTATTATCATTATTTTTGAGCTATTATGTTTTTATTGATATGTTTTCTTACTCAATCAAGATAGCCAACGGTTATAAAATTTGGTTTAAAAGTGTAGAAAATATCGCTGGTAGAAATCGGACTTCCCGAAAGATACCTCAGGATATTAAGGGTTAACCTGCACAAGCTTTTCAGGATTTTTCATTGAACCCATTTATAACATAAAAAATAAAAAATTTCCAATTTTTTTTGTTATTTCTTTCTTAACTTTTGATGAGCTACCTAAGGATAGATAATTAGGGCTGGAAAAATTCTTTTGGATCTGCATCTTGTAAAGGACATCCCTCCGCATCGAATGAGACCAAGGTTTGAAAAAACCATCTAAGTATCGAAGGTTTGAAAATAACCGAGATGCGATTTATTTTCTCTGACATTACAAGATCACGGTCGTTGACGAAACCGGCTACAAGGCTCATGGGTTAAGCTTTGGGAATCGATGAGCACTATGGATGCTCAGACTAACAAAATTATATACCTAGTTGGATGTCACCTCCATTCAATAAGATAGAGTAGAACTATTTTCATACTTGATGGAGCACGTAAGTGCAATGTAAAGACGAAGGTTGAAATTGATTTTACTTTCATGTTTCTAATTTATGGTCTCATTCGATGCGGAGGGATGACCTTTACAAGATGCAGATCCAAATGAAATTTTCCAGCCCTAATTTTCTATTCCTATATCATGAAATTTAAAGTCAATTTTACATGTAAAGTAGTGTAAAAGGTCCGCTCAGAATTCGAAAGAAAAAAAAATTACATAAATTCTTGGAAATAAGGATTTATGACATTTCTAGCAGCAACTTCGTGGGACTCTATTTCCCCAAATCAATAAACGTCTTGAACCAATTATGGACGTCCTAAAAACGACGAGCCGTGTGATCCATGTAGCTGTTCCTCGGAGCCGTTCGTGCTTGTTATAAGTTCGTTGCAACAACCTTCCCTCTCAACTACTTCTTCAGGTGGTCCCGCTCTTTCACGAACCCCATTATTCTCCATTGTCTTCCCACCTTAATTGCTTCTCAAGCAATTTTCGCTTTTTCCCGGAGCGGCTCAACTTCCGTTAACTCAAATCGCTTCTTTCTTCCTCCGATTCTCTCTAAAGTGTTTCTGGCGCCATTTCGGAAGTTTCATCGCCGGCAAAAAATTTCTCCCCCGGGAAACTTCCTTAAATCCTTCATTTTCCACAGGACTTTTCGCCGTAAAACCGGAACCGTCAGGAGGCTACGTCTGTCATCGGTATGAATGTAGTCTTTTAATTCAATTTTGAGTGTGGATAAGTATCAAGTATTGTTATGTTGATATCAAATAATGTAGAACTAGAGAAGGAGCAAGTTTCCTCATTTCTCAAATTCCATAAAGTTTTTTTTTTTTTTTTAATCTAAAGAATTTTGAGTACATTGGAACTTAGATAAGTTTCTCAACTCGTTCAAAACGTCAAAGAACTTGGATTGTCAGTAAAAAGAATATCAGGACAGTGATGACAATGATGGTGGCGGTGACTGTGACGGTGATCGAAAAATGGAAATCGTTGGCCATCCCTAAAACACGAAACATGTCAAAAATGGACACTGGATCCGAATTCAGCTTCTCAAAACACCCAATCCTATTATAATTGTCAACACATTTCTACACATGAGTACTCATCAAGTCCCTGCTCAGGTTATAGGCTATCTAGAACTTCTTTCGCCCAAATCGTTCGAAACGTCACAGAACTTCTAAGTGGAATCAGCGTAAGTGGAAAACCTGTATGTCTAAGTCAGAAGCATGTAGGTTGTATTTCCTTGAGGCTCGAAACCCTAATGAGTGAGAACAAGAGGTTTTACATTGTTTGGTTCATCATGGATTTTGTCATTTTCATCAGTTTGGTATGTTTAAGACATTTTGGAATTTACAAGAGTTTGGTATGTCTGAGACAGAAGCTTGTAGGCTGTACGTGTACGTCATGAGGCTCATAAACCTTGTCGAGTGAGAACAAGGGGTTTTACATTATTGGTTTTGACATGGATATGTCTTAGTTCTAGGGGTCATTCCAAAATTTTCGACACACAAAACAATGCAACTTTTTTTCTGATGCTGTTGAACGCAGGAAGCTGAAATTTGAGAGGCAGAGTCAATCGATAATTACTTCTAAACATCATCAAAGTTGATGATCACTGATCAGCAGAGTGGGCTCCAAGGCCATTTCCTCTCCTGTTGAACAAAGGAACCTGAAATTTGAGAGGGCGGGTCGATGGAGAATGCTGAAGGCGCCTGAGTGGTCATTGATCAGCTGAGTGAGCTCATCATTTAAAGTACCATCATAAGACATATCCATGTACAGATGTATCTGCATGCAGTGTAGATACTCGTTTTTTATCATGGATTTTGGTATTTCCATCAGTTTGATATCGTTCCTCATTGTTATGAAGAGTTGATTATGTAAATCTAAAAGTGAAACATTACCTTAGGTATTTATATGATTCGGCATTATTACATCTGTTGGTTAAGTTTAAGATATTTTGGCTTTTACATCAGTTCGGTATGTCCAAGACAGAAGCTTGAAGGCTGTATGTCCTTGAGGTTCGAAAACCTTAGTGAGTGAGAACAAGGGATTCTACATTGTTTGGTTTATCATGGATTTTGGTATTTTAATATTAAGGGTTTATCATTGTTATGAAGAGTTGATTATGTAAATCCAAAGGTAAAATTTTATTAGGTAGTAAAATTAGGGAAATAATCAATTTTGAAGTCTAAAACAAGAGTATTAAATTCTTTACTCGTTATCGTGGTGGATCAACGTAATATTGAAGAGCAGATTAGGCGAGTTATTCATCTCGCTCATACGCCTAATGGATATGTTGGGCGAACCACTAAACTGTTCTCTCCAAACTGTTTGCCATAAAGGCGTGACCCATGTGCTCCTAATTAGTCGCAAGGATTAATCGATCGGATTTAGTCGAGATCCCTCTTGGCCTAGATTCTCTCAGAGCCTACCTACTTACCTATTCATCCAATGTCGTATTCAGGAACAGATCAAGAATACTGAAGTCGCTGATCATGACAAAAATCAACGAAAATCAACGAAAAATCAACGAAAAATTTACGTTACGAACCGATCAAGCAGAAAGTTATTTATTAAGAACATCTCCGAATGATCTTCCAAGAATAGGGGTGCGCCTTTTTTTTAGATTTTCAATCTAAAGTAGACTACATCCTGAGAATTTTGGCACCAACCGCGACCTTCTAGCATGAGTAGATCTGTTTCTATGATTTTTCGAAGTTTCGGCCGTTTATGACGTCACGCGCCCACTGTGACGTCAAAACGGTCGAAACTTTAAAAATTCATAGGAAAAGATTTACACACGCTTGAAGGTCGCGGTTGGTACCAAAAATTTCAAAATGAGGTCTACCTTAGATTACAAATAATAATAAACAGTTTTTCCTACCCAGGCGCACATCCTATTCCATACACATTAGACCAATAACCGTCCGAACAAGAGGAAATCATATTCTCACGAAATGAATACCTGAATTTGTAAAATTAGGTTTGTTATTCTGTTAGTATTTTTCCTGATGATTTCGCTCATGGCTTCCCATTGGCAATGGGAATGGGCCATTGCCTCACTCTGGGTAGCGACGAGGGGGGCATCGAGCCTCAGATGCACGAAAACACGCTCCAGCTGCGAGATTTTAAACGTGCGTCCATGCCCCCTCGTCCACACTGGACCCCAGTATTTTGCATACAGGGTGGCTCGAATGTTGCCCCCCCCCCCACCACTAAAATCGTCCAGATAGTGATTAGAAAAAATTTGTTTTTTGAATCTTCATGATTTTTTCCAAGAATCTCAAATAAGACCACGGTGAGCATTGCGCACGGGCGCAATCGTGCGCAACGCATACCAACTTTTTTTTAATCTCAAATGGGAACCCCTTCCCAAAAGGGGAATTTTTTATTACTGATTTGGATTTTACGTAAAATTTCATGAATTTTAGATCCCTCAACCGATTTTTTTGGTTGCGCACAACCCGTCCAGTGAGCGCGCAAACAGGCGCAACCCCTGGATTGTGCCAAAATTGAGATGAACGTAGACCCCAAGTGTGATACATGTTATTCATTTTCGACGCTGAATCACGTGGTGGTATCCATTTTTGGATTTTACTGGAATTTCTCGAAACGGCAGCCGAAAAATCGCTCTTTTTCCATCCTTGTGAGTTACGACGCAATTTTAATTAGTTCGTGTGGCTAACTCTAACCCTAAATCTTATTGTCTCTCCCTCCTCCCAAATTTAGGGGTAGAGTTAGCCATACGAACTAATTAAAATTGCGTCTTAACTCATAAGGATGGAAAAAGAGCGATTTACCATTAAAAACCACCAAATTTTCGGCCGCCGTTTCGAAAAATTTTGATAAAATCCGAAAATGGATACCACCACGTGATTCAGCGACGGAAATTAATGAAAAAACATGTATCACACTTGGGGTCTACCTGTATCTCAATTTTGGCATAATCGCATTGTTCTGTTAATTCACATGTTAATACATCATAAATTATGGTATGGTGAGTGTGCTAAAGGCATAAATTCACTCGTAATTACAATTTAAAATAAAGTAAACCACAAAATTAAAATTTGCTATAAATACCAATAAAACTGCAGAATTTTCAATTCGAACTACACCATTCGTCAAACGAACTCTGTATTTACTGGGTAGATACTGCGAAAATCCTTCGAAAATTATTCGTCCCTTGCCACCCGTAAGCGTCGTTTTCTCGAGCATCTCGAGTTACTAACTATGCCAGAGCTTCTCTCCTGCTCTCTGAATTTCCCATGAGGGACAATTAGGAGTAAAATTGAGTCGCTCCCACTCTCAAGGGTCAACAAATTAATTTATATTGCCGCTTTTCGTGCTTCGTTTCAAACGAGATTCATTCATAGGGGGAGGTAGTTTTAAAATATTCTTCGGCTAGAACTCAATTAAAGCGTGCCCAAGGATGAAGTGTCCTTGGGCCAGTGCTTTTGTACACAAGAAACTTCACTCAATTAAGAAGATACAATTTTCTTTTCTACTCGTATTTTTGCTGTTGGAGATGTCGTAGGAGCAGCAACTATCAAACCACGGACCTCTGACTTACAATCATAAAGAAGAGTGGTAGAGTTGAAATGCATCCAAATGTTCTTGTTGTTGTAATGAAATCCAAGATGATCTATATTGTTTAGGATCTAATCATTAATTTTTTTTTGAGAAAATCTTAATGAAAGGACGTCAAAGAACACTATCCTAGATTTCAATGTTTTGGTGTATTGACTATTTATCAGTGTACTTAGTGCGAAAAAATTGAAAAAGTGCAAAATGCAAAATATTTGGGAATTTATATTGATGAAAAGTTATAATGGGATCGGCAAATAAAGGAAACAAATAATAAACGGAGAGAGTTGATATACGTCTTGGCCAAATTAAGAATTATAGTTGACACGAACGGCCTACGGATGATTTATGAGGCACTGGTCTCATCAATATTGCTCTATTGCCTTCCGACCTGGAGTGGTGGATACGTCACGGCTTACAGGACGGTAAATATCACAAAAAAAACTATCATCCGGATAATGTCTCATTCTGGTTACCGAGCGCCTTTTCTGCCCCTCTTCAGAAGTATACAAATATTGCCATTCTCTTGTCTGACGGACGGAAGATGCATATCGGAAATGCTGCCAAAAAAATGCTTGAGCGCTGCCTCTACTCTATACGAGATCAAAGTGATCATGAGTGTAATAAATTTACTTCTCAATCGAACTACATCAACACAATTAATTATGAGGGTATAAATTGTTTTAATAAGTTGAAGAACGGAAAACACTTGAAGAAAGGAAAAAACTATTGTTGAGTAAGAAAACAAAAATTATTACTTTAAAAAGTATCTACCTTAATAAATATAGAGAAGTAGGCATGTGTATTTATGTTACATTCTATAGTATAAATGGATTAGGACTTGAATAGTACAATTTACAGCAATAAGTGAATATTAACAGGAGCTTGCAGCAACTCAATAGGGTGTGCGCCTGGGCAGGAAAAACTGTTTATTGTTATTTTTAATCTAAGGTAGACCTCATTCTAAGAATTTTTGTACCAACCGCGACCTTCTAGCATGTGTGAATTTTTTCTTATGAATTTTTAAAGTTTCGGCCGTTTATGACGTCACAGTGGGCTGGGGGGTCCCGCCCAGGCGAGAGGGGCGCGTGACGTCATAAACGGTCGAAACTTTGAAAAATCATAGAAACAGATCTACTCACGCTAGAAGGTCGCGATTGGTGCCAAAATTCTCAGGATGTAGTCTACTTTCGATTACAAATTTTAAAAAAATCAAGGCGCAACCCCCATTCCCAACACGAGCTAATGAACTCATATGGGAATTTAACTTTTCCTATTTATGTTATCTAAAATTGACATAGATATGTCTTTTGGCATTGACCGATTTTAATCATTGACCGATTTTGATGAAATTAGGTATGTGGGCTCCATTTGGGGTCTAGTTGTGCCCCAAAAATTTTGGTTTTGAAGGTCACTTCCAAGGGTAAGAAAGGGATTGAAATTTTGAAAACGCCCTAACTCAAAAAATGTTGATGTAAAGGTACCTACCTATTGTTTCCCCATCAATTTAAGATAGTATTGCATTTTTAGATTGTTTCCCCATCAATTTTAGATTGTTCCCCCATCAATTTAAGATAGTATTGCTTTTTTAGAAATTTTAGAGATCACGCGGAGCCCTGTAAGATAAACCGTTTGCTCCCTACGAGAATTTAAGGGTTGGACTGAGTACGCTTTGGAACAATCCGTCAATTAAAAATTAGGAAGTGGAATCAACATATCGAGCGTGTATCCATTGAATCGGATGATCCAGTTTTCTGTACCCAAATAGAAATAAATAAATTAAAAAAAACAATTATGAGAATTTATATTTTATGATATGATCGTCTATTTTCCTAGTAGATCTGTTCTACAAGCAGATACCACGTGACATAGACAATATATAATATAGTTGTTCTGACTCCAGTGGAATTTGCTCAAGACTGACCAATCAGTCATTGAATGTAAAATTTAATGATTTGAAAATTACCTCATTTCATTCACATGCATGTAAAAGTATCCAATTTCATTGTAACCACACTCGGAAGAAGGTGAATGTGTAACAATGTAACAGATGTATTCATCTCAACCCAGAATATAGCTATCCATGTGAGTTCTGTATCCGTGGTACTGTAGCTAGCTTGTATGTTGTCCATTATAAACTGTGGTTTTATGTAAAGCACTAGCAATGATCATAATTCAGACTGGAAAGCTTTAAAATTATGAAATATAAAGGGAAATCAGAATTAGTTTTATGTAAAGAAGAACTCGAAAGTTGTGGTCAAATCCAAATTAACGGTATTTTTTCATCTCTCCTCGTTCTTTCCATTGATTAATAATTGAAAAGTTAACCCGAATGTAAAGTTTTGGAGCTGCACACCTCAAACCAATCGGGATCTCATCATGAAGTAGAGTCCAAATGGTATACTCAGAAGAATAATGAAGGATCCCCCCGAATCGATAGAAATCACTACAAAAATTGCAAGTTTGATTCCAGCTAACAATAAAAGTGAAGTTTATGTGAACTTCTTCTTCTTCAAAATAAACGGTATCATTGAGTGAAGTATAGAAGGGATAGTTGAAGTTGAACTCAGAATAGCAAGTGAGTTGAACTATATTCTCGAGTTGGCGCGAAGGTGTGGTAAATGGCTGCAGATGCTCTCATTTCCCGCTGAGTAGGTACGGGGAACAACTGCGTTCGCAGATAAGACAGCTCCCCCGCTGCTCGACGCTGGTAAATATTCATAGAAGATTCCATGGAGTGAAATGCGATGCCTACCAAACAGCCTGTTTCTTAATGAAGTAGAGAGGTCTCACGCGAGCTTTAAAGCGGTAATTTTCCTGTCTTGATACTCGGATAAAGTGTTGGTAAATGACTCGCATTATGCTCAGCAGCTTCATCAGTATATATTTTCGTTCCAGAAATAATCTTACGGAGTTTCAAGGTTCTCATCAGTTCGTGAAATCCGCAATGTGATCCCTCTTCCCTGCCATCTATCAGCTCCATCTATCTTCCCGCCATAGAGGAACCAGTTGGGCTCCAATAAACATCATCGATCACAATCTGTTACCTCATTAAGACTGTTCACTGTCCCCCTGTTCACTACCTTTTTTTTTTCAAAACTCCCATCAAAAACAGAGGAGGTACACCATGAAAATTAATAAATAGATCAAATTTCAATGGATAAGAGAAAATTAGGAAGGTGGGTGTGGAAGATACGGATGATAGGGAATGCCCCCATGAATCGACCTCATTTTAGGTATGGGCAGATTTCATAGAACACCGCAGCTGCACTGATCTCATCAACCTACTTTGAATTATCTTGGGATAGAACTGTTGAATGGCAAAGTCTCCCTTATATGGCCAGTGAATAGCCTTTGATTCTCTAGACCAGAGCGTCTTGAGGCAGGTCCTGGAGAAGCATGGGATGAAAATTATCAACCTCATAAAGGCTCATAAGAAGGGTTCGGACATGAAGGAGCACAGTCAAATCCCATTAAGGTTGGGACTGGCGTGAAGTCTCTGTTTTCTTAGTAATGAATAGTCGAAGTATGCGTCAAAATAACTCAAAGTAGAATTCTTTTAGATCTTCCTCCTCTAGAGTTCGCCTGAGGCGCTTTCTCTTCCATGCCAACTTAGATTTTTGTTAATGTCCTTGAAGACTCCGCTATTGGGTGAGTTGCCCTTTGCTATTTAGAACCTAGTGAGTAAGTTTGACTAACACTAGTATTCTATGTAAATTTTCGTACGTCTCCCTGACGCATTCTAGTGAAGTGACAAATGTAAGTCAAAATGTCACACTCGTGATTTCGTCCATTTCCTAATTCAACAAGAGTTCTCACTTTATCATAGATATAAGCTCATCAAGGCACTATGGCCCATATTATGAGTCCTTTTTACGTTTTTCTTGCCAATAGTTCTTGCAAGAACTCGATGAAGAATTTGTTCTAAGTTTCAGGTTCTAATTCTCAAAGTCGGTGGTTTTCGAAAAAAGGAAACCAGTTAAAAACAATTTTGTTAGACTAAAAGGCTATTTTCATGTGATCTGTCATTATAAGTTCTGAACCAAAAGGCAATTTTTATGTGATATGTAATTGTAATTATATTATGGTTTCCTCCTGAATTACAACTCAAGTTGCTTTTTTACCGAAAGACTCTTACCTCTACGACGATTTATGCATTTGATAATATCAAATTGGATAATCTTTTCAATTTTTATAAAATATTATTTTATAAAAATTTAAAAGATTATTCGAGCCCACTAGTGGTCTCTAGTCTCCAGTTTGTCTTGTCTAGTGGCCTCTAGTCAGGGGGTTACAGTAAATAACTAACAAATAACTAAATACAGAGAAAAAACACTTTATTGAACATTGTAGAATGAATAAAGGTGGACAAGGATTCGAGTAGTTGTCGAAACGTCCGGCAGGACGCCGGATTTCCGGCAGTTCAAATTGAGATGCCAAAAGTTTGCCAAAAATTCAAATTAATTTATGCCAAAGGTTTTTTTTTTTTGCGAGCGAGCAAGCGAGCGTGAATGTTTGAGATGTTAATCTTGTGGGAAACTAAATACATACCTCAGATAATCTCTGTGTTTACTGAAAAAAAAAACCCTAACTAACTAACTCCCAGGTGCTACAGGACGATGTGTCCCTTGGCCTCCCTAACAACCTTCCTCCACTCACCTCGATCCAAGGCTTTACTCTTACAGTTTCGTATTTTCATCTTCAGCAGATCCCTCTCCACGTTATCTATTCATCGTGTTCTAAGTCTCCCCTGCCGCCTTCTTTTTTTTCAAGTCTCGATTTCCAAATCACCTTAGGTGGTCTTTGATTAGGCATTCTCTTCAGATGTCTAAGCCACTGAATCAGACTGGCTTTAATAAAACATACTGTAGCGAGGAATATTTGAATCCTCCCGCCAGTTGGGCGAATCGTGGTTTCGGTGACAGCTGTCCGTCACTGCTACCAACCTACAACTTGACCTGCAGTTGAGGCCGAGTCGAATAATTAATTTCTCCTCTTCAGATTCATTATAATTTTTTTTTTAAACTTTTTCCCTTCCTGAAAGCTCTTGGAAAATAGCGATAAGTAATAGATTGAATTGTTTATTGCATGACGGCCGTCAAAATTAGCAAGGTAACAGTAACAATAATTAAGGTATTATTGAACAATTATTAGTTTGGTACCTACCTACCTATTTTGGTATTTTCTATCTTTACCTTTAACAAAATTATACCTGTGACGTCCCTGAGAAATACCTATGCTGGACTCAAATTGAATTTAAAATTTGTTCACTAATCTTTATTTCGCATTTTATCATTGAGTAAAAGATTCTACTCACTTAAAACTTGATTTATTTAATTATCATTTTTTTCCCTTCTTACAAATTTATTTGAAGGTAATCTCGTTCGTGGGTTAATCCCCAAATTTAGTTCCTACGTCACAATACTATATCTTTATTTTCAAGAATCGCCTCGGTTTCCATATTGTTTCGGATTCGCCAACGTCCCCTTTAGTATACTGCACCTAAAATTCTTCTCATAACTTTTCTTTCGAATATTCTTACCTTGTTGGCTTCAGTGCTCAAAAGGGTCCATGCTTCGGCTCCGTAACAAACCACCAGCCTAATCAGCGTCAGGAATAATCTTTTTTTAAGTGCCTGGACAGCAGTTTTGATTTTAACAGCTTGGTATTTGCGAAGAATGCCCGGTTTCCCAGAATAATCCTACGATCAATCTCTGCTGGAATACTGTTGGTACTGGTAATACTCGGTCCAAGATACGTGAAAGTATTAAAGTAGTATTTAAAGAAGAAAAAACCCTGTGAGTCAAAATTTACACACTACTCGTAACAAGCGCATACCAAACAATACTATTGTGAGCTCTCGCTCTCTGGGCCCAATTCCCAGTGAAGCGGGAGCTGGGCACCATTAGCCCCCTTCGGTCAGCCTCGTAGGTGACGTCATCAGCTCAGGTGGAAGCAAGCCACTCGACGCCGAACGCCACCCCGCGCGTCCCTCCCCCCTCAGCTGGGAGGGACCCAACGGTCTCTCCCCCCACTCAACCAGCCGTCCCCACTACCATCTTCAGGCGGGGCGGAGGGGGGAGGACTCCACCTGAGCTCCCCGCCAACGACGATCGCCTCATACCCAGTCCAACAGCGTTCAAAGTCAGTGACAGCGAGTACGTCCCATCCTGACGAATATTCCTCCCGTACCCCCCCCCTCAAACCGCCACGATCGCCACGACTCCGCGCTACGATCGCCACGGAATTTTCAAGCCGCCACACCCATTCAAGGATACCTTCGGGCCCGACAGTGAGTGTTGAAACCTTTAGCATACATATATTGGCCAATTATTTATGCAACTGTGCTAGAGTAAGAGTAAAAGACATTAGTAAAACAACATTGAGTAAATTTGAGAACATTGAACATTTTGAAAAGCTTTGATAATTTTGAGAACATTAGTAGATTGAGAAACATTGAACAAACTTTAACAAATACTTACCTGATTTTTGGATTGATGACCTATGCTTGGAAACTGATAAATGAGATTGAAATTTGAATGTACTTTGTTGAAAACTGGAAACCATACTGTAATTTGTAAATATCTACTTGAAAGCCTTCAGCTCCTTATCGCCACACTTGTGGGGAAGTCAATTGCCGTTCCTAATTTCTAATAAATCCACCTGCTAGTTGTACTTTGTAGTTCTTCTTCTGAGTATACCTGGTTCAGTAAAAGGTTAGAGGAGAGTGCAACGACACCCCTCAATTGGTATTAGGTCCCTTCAGGACAACCGTCAGCCCCTCTGGCAAAAGGACACACTTGTGTACCTGTTTTATCTTTATTTCGCCCTTCAGGCTTTCAAGTTTTGCTGTACGACGATCGCCACGCAGTCGCCGACGTCGCCACGCTTTGTCGCCACAGGTAAATATCATTTGCTACCATTTTAAATTCTAAGTGTTTTTCGATATTTTATTTCAGCTAAATTAACTTCAAATCAAAACCCCCCGAACTCGTGTGCAAACGCTTGGTGCTCGTGTTCGTTGATTTTTATCAACCAACCCGACCCCCAAACGCCCATCACCGCTTGTTGGCTTCATCTAAATTCAGCTGCCATCAAGCGTGGGGCCCATAAGGCTTACAAAATTGGTGGCAGCGGTTTGGATTTGCAATACCCTCTTGTCTCCCCAACTTGTTTCACCGTAAAAGGTGTATAAAGTTGTGGCGACACGCGGGATTGTTGTGAGTTCGCCTCACACGAATCCACACAAAAAATAGTAGGTCTTGTTTCGCCACGAGTTCTAAAAATTTAAAAGTAGAGTCTATCGAAAGCACAAAAACTGACCAGGTATACAATTAGGTAGGATGTGCATCCGTTTATTGTATTCCTAGGAAAAGTGACGCAACGCAGCCTCCTATATTTTTTGATCGCCATAATCGCCACGAGAAGCTGATTTTCTCAATAGACCTAACTACTACCGACACACAACTGAACACACGCGTACAGATTTCCTTTTGCCTAAGTGGTAGTCCACATAAGTCGACACACTCATCCTCAATACCTCTTCAACCGACACGATGTCTTTAAATTTGTCGGGAGCTAGTGATAGGGGAGAAGGTACACACTCCTCCGCCGGCACAGAGGCTGTTGAAATCATGACACAAACGATGAGGGAGATGAACGTGCTCCTTCAACGTTACAATACAGCGACACACGAGGGTGAGAGAGGGGACATACCGCGCTCGGTATTCCTCGAACTCGAACCATGGGACCCCGACACACCAGGTGCACTCAGTGTAGTTTCATTTTTTGCGAATTTTGATCTAGTGACCGCGGGCCTAACCTCACAACAACGGTATCGGCTACTTCGTACCAAAGCACGCGGGATAGCCAAACAATTCCTAATCGATCGCGATGACGCCGTTGACGTGGATAACGTTTATGAAATCGTCCGTGAAGACATGTTGCGATGGTTCCAGAAAGAAAATCCGCAGCATGCCGCAGCATTATTGTGGACGGTTAAACGCAACACAACCGAAACGCTCCGTCAATTCGCCGATCGCGTGCGCGGGATAGCAAGATGTGCCGTCATGGAAGAGGGGACGCGCCTACGCCGCCACGAACGCAACGAATGGGTTGAAAAGAAGACAAAGGACGCCTTCATTCGCGGCGTCGGTAAGAACATGAGTGCCCTACTGATAACCAACCGACCACGAAATATTCAAGATGCGTTGAGTAAAGCAGAAGAACTTGAAGAGACCCTTGATGATACCACCGACATAGAGGAAAGATGGGACCTCGCGGCCGTCACGAACGACCGTCGATGTTATAGCTGCGGAAGCCACGACCATTTCGCAGCACGATGCCCTCGGAAAGATGACCATACACCACGACACAATCGCCACAAAGAGGAGGACTATCGCCGGGAGAAGCCAAGCGAGCCACGAAACGAGGAGAAGCCAAGCCCGCGCTATCCTTGTATGTTTTGTGCCGACCGCGCGCATTTCCCCGTGAATTGCCCATTTAGTCCGCAGAAGACCATTTTTTGCGACTTTTGTGGTATGAGAGAACACCTAGAGGCCGATTGTTTCAGAAAGAAGCGTTTGCTCCCTGTTTCACAACCAATAGCGGCTCCCGCACACACGATGGAGATAGCTCGGTACAAGAAACCCGCAGAAGAGGACCACATCCCCGCAGTTGAAGCCCCGATGTCACGCACCCTGAAAATTACCGTAGGTTTGGGCCCCGAGGAAAGAGACATGATTGTCGACACGGGCGCCGCACTTTCGGTTTTATCAACTCCCGTCAAGGGAATAAAATTGTACCCGACACGAGCGGTCGCGTGGGGCGCGGACGGGATGCCTTTGCATTTCTCGGGAGAACAACATCTCGTAACACGTATCGGTGGGTGCACGTTCGAGCATACCTTTTTGGTGTTCGCACGTAAATGCGCCACACTTGATTTGTTGGGATTAGATGTGCTAAGAAGAGTACCGATTACTTTCACCACGGGACCGAATATGAAGTACCACACACCGGAAGGGAAAATAAGACCTTTTACGCCCGTCGAGATGCTAGATGAGCCGTACAGTGTGGGTGTGGTGTTGCGGCCGGAGGGGCGGGAAACCGGGTTGCTTGATGATCGTATTCACAATCGCGACACAAGCACACCTCTCCCTAGTACCCTTTCGGCGGCAACAGCCACACTCAACGTCGTAGAACGCGATACCTCTGTTCTCGACACACGTACCGGCACGACGAGCACACCTACGACCTCCGCTAAAAACAGCAGCGGATCCGGTGGAATGAAATTTTGGAGTAGACACTTCCGAGGAGTCACCACACCAATCGACACACCCGCCGATTTGTACGATCATGCGACTCGCCACGAAAAATTGGATTCGGTTTCCGCACCGAACGAGGAGGAACGCGATACGGAAGAAGCCAGAAGAGTCCGTTTCGAGAAACCGGGAGTAGTACGCGATGAAGAATGCGTCGCCACGCCGCTACCGACTATCCGCCCACGTTCCGGTACGAGTTCCGATACGTTTGACGGTTCATCTCTTGATCGGTACATCGACGCGGCCGTTGATCGAGCGGTACGCACCATCGACGAGTCCACCGCCACAGTAAACCATCTGACCGCCACGACACCCGATTTATTTGTAAATAGGGTCGTCGACACACCATATCGGCACACCAATGCCACAAATGTACGCAGATACCGGCACACCTAAATCGGCACACCGACACCATGATGAATGAGATCATCGGCACACCGACTCGGCATACCATCGCCACACCGGGGGTGGTTGTCGCCACACCCAGGATCCAGTGTGGTCATCGCCACACCGAACACGGTCGTCGCCACACCCGAGCGACACACAAATACCAATGTCGCCATGGTAGTCGCCACACCCGATATGGTCGTCGCCACACCAAATGAGCATACCATCGCCACATTCGACACGGTCCTCGCCACACCTGAAAATGAAAATGAAATTAAATTTTCGGAAATTTCAACAACCTCCCAGATTGAACCTGCAATTGATCAACATCTTGATATGATATTACGCGAGATGAACCCACCCGAGCGAAAACGCCCAAGAAATGATCCACTAATTGTTCAAAACGATGAAAAAGAGGGCGTGATTAATTCTCTTCAGGAAACGTCGGATGAGGAAGAATGGGGAGAAGTTCCGACCGATCAATGGGATCCGCCCTTACCACAATTTGAGACCGTCCTTGAACAAAAATTGCGACATCTAACTACCCCGGACGCTGAGCCAACGAAGGAATTGTTGAATGCCTACCGGGACTTGTTTAAGCCGCCGACGGGGGCGGGATGCAACCTCAACGTGTCCCACGAGATTATTCTCACCCAACCCACCGTGACTCAACAAAAACCATACCCCGTTCCTCACGCGCTCCGGGAGGTAGTCGAAACGCAGATCAAGGATATGTTGGAATCCGGAGTGATTAGCCCGTCTACCAGCCCGTGGTGCGCGCCCGTCTTATTAGTAAAAAAGAAGACGCCGCCGGGGGAAAAACAGCTTTGGAGATTCTGTACTGACTTCCGTCAATTGAACAAGATAACCAAAGGAGACGCTTACCCCCTCCCACGTTTGCAGGAGACGCTCGCAATGCTCGGACAATGTAAATGGTTTTCAACAATCGATCTCATCGCGGGTTACCATCAGATCCCGGTCCACGCTGATTCCAAGGAAAAAACTGCTTTTTCGGTCCTCGGAAGACATTTCCATTACGAGAAAATGCCCTTCGGGCTCAAAAACGCTCCCGCCACGTTTCAGCGCGTAATGAACGACGCATTAGACGGAATTCTGGGAAACAATTGTCTTGTATATTTGGATGATGTAATTGTGTTCTCAGCCACACGAGAAGAGCATCTTGAGAAACTTGCACAAGTTTTCGATCGTTTGTCCGAGGCTCGACTTCAAGTCAACCTCGCGAAGTGCGAATTTCTCAAAAATGAAGTTCGCTTTTTGGGACATCGAATAACAACAGAAGGGATCCTCACTGAGCCGGAGAAGACAAAAGCGATCAAGGAATTTCCCGTACCGACCTCCGTGGTAAAACTTCAGTCCTTTTTAGGTCTCGCCAGTTTCTACCGACGGTTCATTCCGAACTTTTCGGAAATAGTGGTGCCCTTGACCGAGTTGTTGAAAAAAACCCAGCCTTTTGAGTGGACGACCCGACAACAGAAAGCGTTCGATGACCTCAAAGAAAAGTTGACCAGCGAACCCATACTCGCCTATCCTGACCTGACTAAACCGTTTATCCTCGCAACCGATGCATCCGGCTTCGCCTTGGGAGCCGTCCTCTCACAAAACTTTAGTGGGGAAGAGAGGCCCGTGGCGTATGCGAGTCGCAAATTAAACCCGGCCGAAACCAGGTACTCGGTCACCGAACGGGAGCTCCTAGCGGTCGTTTGGGCAGTTCGACACTTCCAGGAATATCTCCTCGGTCAGACCTTCGAACTCCAAACCGACCATATGGCCCTCACCGCCGCTATGCACCTCCGTGACCCGACTTCGCGCATCGGACGATGGGTACTCAGATTAGCGGAGTATGACTTCACACCCCGCTACCGACCAGGAACACAAATGGGTCATGCCGACGGATTGAGCCGCGGAGACATAGCTGTAATCACTCTCGAGTTTCCGCGAGAGCTTATGATCGCCGCTCAAGACCTCGACAATTGGATCCAATCGATCACTTTAGACCGCCACAGAGAGGACCTACGCAAAACCAACGGCGTATGGGAGACACGCGTTCGATACGACGGACAACATGAATGGGTGCCGCTCATTCCCTCCTCACTTCGGGAATGGCTCATCGATAGATGTCACAAAAATGAATGGGCCGGACATCCCGGAGCGGAGGTGACGGAAAAGATAGTACGGAAACTCGGAACTTGGCCTGGGTTAGCTAAAGACGTTCGCGAAAACATACAACGATGCGAAACGTGTTCACGACGCAACACCCCGCCCGGTCTCCGTAATCCAATCCAGAAACCTTTACTCCCCGAGCGCCCCGGACAAATCGTTGGAATTGATTTTGTCGGACCGATTTCGGGAGGAAAAACCACGAAATATCTGATGACGGTCATAGACCATTTCACAAAATATGCGGAAGCGTATGTCACCACGGATTGCACCGCCACGACAGTAGCACGAAACCTCGCAAAAAAGTATATACCCACTCATGGCGTTCCGGAACGGTTGGTCTCGGACCGCGGAACCGCTTTTACGGCCGGATCAACCAGGGCGCTGTGTGATCAATGGGGTATCAGACAGATTTTCACAACGGCGTATCACCCCGAGAGCAACGGCGTCTGCGAGAGATTTCACCGTACCCTCGCCAATATCATCGCTGAAATCTCGAAAAGAACGAAGGATTGGGAGAGCATGTTACCCGTTGCACTCGCGGCTTACCGCGCGACCCCACACAAGAGCACAGGGTTCAGCCCGAACTTCTTGACCTTCGGCCGAGAACTCCGGTTGCCGAATGAAACGCTACAAAGTCTGAAGCCACGCCCCGACGAACCCACCACACTGAAAAATCTGAGAATAGCCCGAGAAGCCACTCAACAGAGCCTTCATGAAGCGTGGCGAAAACGAAGCGACGCCATCAACAGCCGTCGAACGCTTCGCTCATTCGAAGGCGGTGACGCCGTGTACCTAAAAGACATGCAAGCACCCCCAGGGGTTGTTAAGAAATTTTGGTGTCCCTGGAGCGGACCCTGGATAGTCGTGAAAAGGTATTCGGATGTAACGTACGAGATAAGAGACTTACCGGATATCCGTCGCCAGACTGTCCACATCAACCGTTTGAAGCCTGCATTCGAGTTAGGCGTTCCGGACGAAGTCTTCATTGACCCCGAACGGATCAGACCCGACACGCATGGCGCCACGACATCGACACACCAGGAAGAGATGACACCTGAAACAGAAAGAGAGTTTATTGAAGAGTATGGATGGTCGACCACTGCAAAAACCACCACCATGATTCCACCTATCACCAGCCAAATAGGAAATTCATCGAGGACACCCCAAAACGAGGCATCGACCCGACTAAGTTCCCCTTCGGATACACAAAGGACGGCTGATGCGGATCACCAATTTGATCGCTACGCCGAACAAGAAACGCAAGAAGGAAGTACTCACCTCGGGAGCGAGACGTTGCGGGACGAGATCGATCGCCACGACGATCACCACAGCGACCGCCATAGCGACCGCCACAGCGATCGCAACGAAAGTCGCCACGATGAACAAAACCCAAGAAGTCCAGTGGAAATCCCAGTAGTCGACTCACCTGAACCATCCACCGTTTCCGAATCGTCCACAGAAGAGTTTGAAGAAGCTGAAGAAAATCCACCACCAAAGAAACCCCGTGGAGACGCCAATGAATCGACCTCTCACTACCCGTTCCGAAAACGAGATGCTTCAATTGATTATCGACAACTCCACTTAGGGAAAAAGACTAACTAACTGACTAATAGGGAGACATGTACGAACATACACACACACGTTAGGACATAACACGACACTTGGATCCTTCAGATCACAACATTTCACTTGGATCCTTCAGATCACAACATTTCACTTGGATCCTTCAGATCACAACATTTCCCTTGGATCCTTCAGATCAGCCAAACCTTACCTCTGCCAGTTGTCCTGAATTATGGCCAGCTAGGAAAATTGAAGTAGATGAAGTACGTAGAGTCTTGAAGTCACTTTTCCTAGATCAGGATGTCACAATAGGGTTTTTGTTTCCGATTGTTATAGGATATGACACAGCAGCAGGTGGAGGATTGGGTGTTAGAAGGAGGCCCAAAATCGCCCGACCCGGCAGTGCTCCTCATGAGGAAGCGAGTGGAGACAGCCAACGAAGGTTTCAAGAAGCTCCCCGAAGGATTTGTGGAGACTAAAGAACCCGTCGCGGATCCCTTCCCTTCCCTTGAATCACTCACGAACTTCGTCAGATTTACCATGTGCGGCGATACCCCCACGGTCAGAAGCATCACCGGAAAAGCGGCACTCCTGTCCGTCCTAGAGGTGGCCAAATGGATGCCCACTTACAAACGCATCGCCCATGAACGGGACGTCCTACTGAAGCGGCAGCAGATATGGCTGGAGGAAAGACAGCTGCTGACCCTTGATCGAAACACCGCCTGGGAGAAAGTGGAGAGGGTCCAAGCACAGGTGGTTGCTGAGCCACCTGCGGCAAGGACAGCAGCGCCTGAGGCGACCCCGCAGGCGCCCGCAGAGGCACCTGCGGCGAGGTCTGCGGAGCCTGTGGGGGATTTGGCCCCCTCCACAGACCAACCCCCATCACCGTCACCGATATTCAGCCCGCTGTCTCTCCCACCACCTGAGAGACACGCTTCACCGAGAGCATCACCGTTCGCTTCTCTGCCGACATCCCCAGCCCTTCCGTCGAGACCCAGCAGCCGGACCGGCATCTTCGCCCCCTCAGACTCATCAGCTGCGGGTTCACCACCACCCGAACCCCAGCCCACAACATCTCGGGCAGCACCAAAGAGCGGCAGACGCAAGACCACCACCTCGTCACACCCGCGCATTATGCTGAAGATCAGCAGGAAGCCGAAACCATCCTGCCCCGTCTGCACCAAGCCGGTGGCGAAGCTCTTCAGCTTCCGATGCCCCGCCTGCAAGGAATTTTGGCAGCGCATGAAGAGCTACCACCGGCAGGGCAAGCCGCTCCCAACCTGCAGCCAGGACCACACCAGCAGGAGACGGCCAGACAGCTGCAAGGGATGCCGCCGGCGCGCCTACGAGCTGGCCATTAAGAAGGCGCGCCCTCTCGCACCCCTGGAAATCCCCAGCGTCATCTCCGACGACGCTGGCTCCCAGGGAGGCGGGGGGTGTGAGCTCTCGCTCTCTGGGCCCAATTCCCAGTGAAGCGGGAGCTGGGCACCATTAGCCCCCTTCGGTCAGCCTCGTAGGTGACGTCATCAGCTCAGGTGGAAGCAAGCCACTCGACGCCGAACGCCACCCCGCGCGTCCCTCCCCCCTCAGCTGGGAGGGACCCAACGGTCTCTCCCCCACTCAACCAGCCGTCCCCACTACCATCTTCTGGCGGGGCGGAGGGGGGAGGACTCCACCTGAGCTCCCCGCCAACGACGATCGCCTCATACCCAGTCCAACAGCGTTCAAAGTCAGTGACAGCGAGTACGTCCCATCCTGACGAATATTCCTCCCGTACCCCCCCCTCAAACCGCCACGATCGCCACGACTCCGCGCTACGATCGCCACGGAATCTTCAAGCCGCCACACCCATTCAAGGATACCTTCGGGCCCGACAGTGAGTGTTGAAACCTTTAGCATACATACATTGGCCAATTATTTATGCAACTGTGCTAGAGTAAGAGTAAAAGACATTAGTAAAACAACATTGAGTAAATTTGAGAACATTGAACATTTTGAAAAGCTTTGATAATTTTGAGAACAGTAGTAGATTGAGAAACATTGAACAAACTTTAACAAATACTTACCTGAATTTTTGGATTGATGACCTATGCTTGGAAACTGATAAATGAGATTGAAATTTGAATGTACTTTGTCGAAAACTGGAAACCATACTGTAATTTGTAAATATCTACTTGAAAGCCTTCAGCTCCTTATCGCCACACTTGTGGGGAAGTCAATTGCCGTTCCTAATTTCTAATAAATCCACCTGCTAGTTGTACTTTGTAGTTCTTCTTCTGAGTATACCTGGTTCAGCAAAAGGTTAGAGGAGAGTGCAACGACACCCCTCAATTGGTATTAGGTCCCTTCAGGACAACCGTCAGCCCCTCTGGCAAAAGGACACACTTGTGTACCTGTTTTATCTTTACTTCGCCCTTCAGGCTTTCAAGTTTTGCTGTACGACGATCGCCACGCAGTCGCCGACGTCGCCACGCTTTGTCGCCACAGGTAAATATCATTTGCTACCATTTTAAATTCTAAGTGTTTTTCGATATTTTATTTCAGCTAAATTAACTTCAAATCAAACCCCCCCGAACTCGTGTGCAAACGTTTGGTGCTCGTGTTCGTTGATTTTTATCAACCAACACGACCCCCAAACGCCCATCACCGCTTGTTGGCTTCATTTAAATTCAGCTGCCATCAAGCGTGGGGCCCATAAAGGCTTACACAGTGCTCCACTGGATTCAAGTTGGGTGAGTAGGGGGTCAGATATTTCACGTTAAACCCTAATTTGAAATGTAAAACCTCCAATTTGAAATGTAAAACCTCCAAATTGATGTGTAAAACCTCCAATTTGAAATGTAAAACCTCCAAATTGATGTGTAAAACCTCCAATTTGAAATGGAAAACCTCCAATTTTACGTGAAAATGCTATATACCATTTACAGATTTATTTCAACTTTTTACAAATTCTATTCAACTCTCCACCAGAGGGGATGGATATGGAAAGTAGCTGATTGATTAGGATTATAAGTAGTAGTCTATACGTAGGTGGGTAAGTAGAAAATACGATAGAGATGATCAACGGCAAGCGGTGTCAGAGCTAATCTCAGTAGGCGTACTCCGTGGTGTCACAAGACGCGTACATGGAAGAATATTAGGAAGAACCACTCCATAGGGGAATCTGTGACGCTCACTGCAGTGGCGCCACCTCTGGAAGCGTAAATGAACTATCAGCTTAGGTGGCCGATCGCAAGAGTGTGTAAATTGGGAGAGAGAGTAGAACGCAAACGCGAAAGTGACCAAAAGATGCCATTTCTATAGCGTCCTTACCTTCTTGCGAATCATCTCACCCTTTTTTTTACAATACGATTTTTCGTTAAGTTCTTTTTAGTCAGTTTCGTTAATTTTTGTTAATATCTTTATCTAGTTTCTATTTTCTACATAATAATGTAGTAAACTTTCAAGTCACGTCCATCAGGCGTTTTCACCCAGGTGCCATAAGGTGGGAATTGCTAAGTGCATCGTAAAATTAATATTGAATGAGAACATAAATTTGTCATTGTGCTCAATGGAACAGGAAAAGAAGTTCGTGTATTTATATATAAAATGTAGAATATTTTGGGCTGTTCGAATTATGAACAATGCTGTGGCCGATCCAAACTGTGAAAGAAAAATAACTTTAAAGAAGCTATTAAAACTTAATTAACTATTATTATTTGCCACAATGTTTTTCCTCTGTGTTCATACCTTCCCCCTTCTTCCGATTTTGTAATTAATAGTACCTAACGAACAATAATTTTAGCTTCTTAGTCAATATGATCTGATTGTTTGGTTCAAGTTTCGTAGGTACCTACCCACATTGGTCATTTTTTTTCATGAAAAAACCGACATTTTCAACAAAGTAGGTGACTACCTGTAGTCAGAAATAGTTCCAGTTTGGTACCTTGCATTTCCCAACGAGCGAATTGAAAAAAAAAAGCTTGACTATATTTTGGCCAATTAAAGTACTACAATGTTTTTTGTAAGAACCGAATATAAATTGACGTGATATAACTCAGTTGATGTAACTTTTTATTCTTGAACATCATTGTTGTTGGGCCTATTGTTACGGAAGTGAGGATGTCCGAGCGAGCTAAGACGTTGAAGTTATGCCTAATAAGGTAGTTTAGAAATGCCGGGTCTTGGGTTCAAGTCCATACCCTCCTAGAATTTTTGGAAAGTCGAGCCGTTATTTATTTGAATTTTCGGTCATGAGAGCGTCCACAACTCCATCTATCGGCGTCCTCTACTACTAGCTGAGAACTTCTCTTACGCTTCGCCAGATCGCAGCAGTAGAGGGCGATTTTTTCCGGCACACTTTTTAAGGCCAATCATCCCCGATTTTAATAAGATTTTTTTTCACCAGATGGCAGCACCGGAGATTGTAGAAAAAGGGGCAATCGTAGTTCTAGTTTCTCTCTCCACCTGTTCAAGCGATTTTCATTTTGAAAACGGGAATGTACTCATTATTAGTTTCCAAATGGCGCTCTGCCAAAATTTTCAAAATAAAATTGTAATTTCAATTTTATTCAGAATTTTAAAGTTCAAATTTTGAAAATCATTTCACATTTTACAAAATCTGCGGTTATAGCGCCAAACCTCTAACTCACCTGAGTACGAAAATATTTTTTTAATTGAAATTTATTTAATATATTGGTCGTAAAGCGTCGACGGCGAAGAACAAAGGAATTTCTAAGAAGGGGGTGTGATTAGCAGCTGAGCCCCCTACGCCTCTGGACTCTACACTTTTTGTCACCTTCCCCTCCGTAACCCTCACAACACGGACCCCGATTCTTGTTAGTACTTTCTGATTACGATTTTGTGACTTCAAGTCTGCTCGTTTCTTCGCTCTGAATTTCCTCTCACATTGATTGAATTTTGGAACTTCCTGAATAACTTCGGTGTAGGTATGGCAGTTCATCTGACGGTAATCAGAAGCCTACCTACCTTTTCATGTTATAACTATTTATCTGCGTACTTATTTCCTTCCTACTTGCGAAACTACGAGAATAAATAAAATTGAGATGATAATAATGAAAATATTTTTAAAATAATAATAATATATAATAATAGAAATAATAAAATAAACTACGAGAATAATAAAAATTGTTTATATTACCAAAAAAAAAGAACATATTTTGATTGGAGATTGATGTTAGGTAAGTAAGATACTTCCTTTAGGTAGGTAACTTCCTCCTAAAATCAAGGTGACTAAAACTGGCATTTCCCTTGGAAATATTCTATGAAACTTTTACTCGTAATCTTAGCCGTACCAACACAGAATATAAAATTAGATGTTTCCGGACCAAATTTGTGGTCATAATATTTTTCATTTAGAACATCAGAAACAAACATTTTCCCTTTCTTTTCGTTTTAGAGCTCATTGAACAACTTTGGTTCTGGGTCTATCAATGGTAAACGTCTGTCTGTGTCCTCGTTCCGGGCTGAACTATGAGGAAACAAGATCCGATATAGATTAAATTAGCACGATTGTTGCGCATCAGCCTCGAGACAATCTTCTTTGAATTCCATCTAGGTAGGAACGGGTGCGCTGTGTACTATTTGCACGATTTTACTCAAATTTAGCTGGTAGTTTGTGAATAGACCACGGAAGATCACGCTTTTTACAATCTAATCGGCGTGTTTCCAAAATTTGGAACATTTAATGTTTGCCAAGTGGAAGTGGTACATAGCTTCTTCGTATTCATTTCATGTATGGCTAGGTAGTAAGAAACTTTTGTTTAGATGTATCCGAGATTTAAATGCTGGATTTATGTGATTATTTTGACGGAGAAGAAATTTATAGCGGAACTTCCACGGTCCAACCTACACCCATCCCTACTTATCCTACGGAATCCTAAGATATCTGTGGAAGTTATGGGTTCCTACGGCAAGGAATTTACGTTAGCATGCACATAAGGTGCAATCAATTTGGGGGCAATTTGCTAATAATTTGTTACATGAATTTGTTTGCGAACGACAGTGGTTACTAATGATTCGAACTTGATGAAAATCACAGGGTAGGCAACACCTAAACTCACATCATTCTTGAAAAATCATGAAAATAACACGTACAAACTCAAGGTAATCCAGCACTACTTAGCGTTTGTACGTATTCTATACTCGCATGCGCGTGGTTTTCTTGGATCCCAATGTTTAGAAAACGTGTGAACCAAATAACCTCTGCAAAGTTGGGTGGTCAGTGGTGTCGCGGAATCGCGTTTTCATTTCATTTTTCTTGCGAGTCTACCAAGGTAGCGGAAGCTTTGTTTTTACTTTTTACCTACGTTTTAGACCTTCCTGAACAATTTATTTTAGTTTCGTACCTGTGTGTCTTTCATGAAATCCTTGTAACGGGCATAACTATACGAAGTTATTATCCGATTTCGATGAAATTTTCAGAGATTGTGCGGGTTGGCGTGGAGACGGTTCTCTATGAAAACCATCTCTCCTGGACTAATGATAGCCACTGCGCATGCGCAAACGCGAATTTCCTTGACTCACCTGAATTTGATAAATTTCTCAGGTATTGTTCAGATTGACGTGTAGATGACCCCCTTTGAAAATCTTGGCACCCAAATTGATAGTGAGTACCCTCTGCGGATGCGCTACCATCCTTATAACAGCCATAACGTCTACATTTCTCATTCGATTTCGATGAAATTTTCGGGGGTTTTGTGAGTTAGCGTGTATATGGCCCCCAATGAAAATCATCACCCCCGGATTGATAATAGACGCTGCGCAAGCGCAAACGTGATTTCATTGTAACAGCCATAACTTCCACATTTGCCATCGGATTTCGATGAAATTTTCAGGGATTATGCGGATTAGGTTGTAGATGGTCCCCTATGAAAATCATCTCCCCCGGACTGATAGCCGGTGCGCCTGCGCGAATGTGAATTTCTCGTAACGGCCATAACTTCCACATTCTCTATCCGATTTCGATGAAATTTTCGGGGAATATGCGGATTAGGTTGTAGATGGTCCCCAATGAAAATCAAGGCCTTAAAATCGACAGTAGTCTCTGTGCATGCGCAATCCTTGTAACAGCCGTAACACTTACATTTTTCATCCGACTTTGATGAAATTTTCTAGGATTGTTCAGATTGGTGTGTAGATGGTCCCCTATGAGGGTATTGCAAGGTACTTTGAGATTGATGTTTTCAGAACTATGTGTCGAATCATCTATAAAATCGGGTAATGGATACGAGGAAGCCCCATGTGCCACACCCACTAGGCAGACGGTTTTTCCTCGAATTCGGTGAAATCTTCAGAGAATGTGCGGTTCGACGTGTAGACGGTCCCATATTAGGGTAGTTCAATGTACTTAGAGATTGATGTTTTGAGATAAGCTACATAAATTATTATCATCGGATCAATACAATCGGGAAGCATACGAGAAAGCTATGCGCCACACCCACTTGGCAGACGATTGTTATTTGAATTTGTTACGACAACGAAATGTTCATCATTTGGCAACAAGTGATAATTTTTGACCAGTTGCGAATTAAAATAAAATTTACTTTCTTGCTCGAAACTGAAAAAAGTGTAAAGAATTTTCTAAAAGATAGAGAGAATTCTAGAAAGAGAAAATAGAACACCGACGCTGCAATCCCGATTTTCAAATCATAAAATTCTGTAGATTTTTTAAAATACTTCGATTGAGCTGTATGAGCTCACTTTTCCAAATTTACACTTGTATCATCACGAAAAAAAATGTAGTTGAAAATTCTTTTGATTTAGACGAAGAGGTCTAGATGCATTTCCCATTATTATGGATCATAAACTTCGACGCTTATAGCTAATACAAGAAAACATAATAAATTACAGGAAAGAAAGTAGTCAAAAAAAGCACTATCAACTGTAAGAACTATCACTGGGTTATTCAGAGATGCCTTGAGCGAAAAAAGTAGATTATGAAAAAAAGGCAATTCATCAAGAAACATTTCGAGACTGGTGATTCTTCCAAGTACCACCCGCCCGACCACCCCATGTTGTTGTCAACGCACCGGATTAACTTCTGACCCCGAACTCTTCCGTGTTTGGGTCTCTGAAAGCCAGCGCATTCCTCACCCGCCTTCGATTTTTTTGAAGTCCTAGCTTTCGCCGCCTCGACGCTTTACGATCGCGCTACACACACTATCTTCAAAATTGCAATTTTTATAGACTCTCACTTAATTGCCGTTGTGCGCTATTATCCCACTTTTTCGAAAAAATTATCCTAAAAGCCCAAAATAAATATTTCAAAATTATAAAATTTCAAAAAATGTACAATTTAAAGAAATTAACAAAAGTTAAGGGTTGAGCGCCATTCACATGTGTGTGCTGAGTGCAATAAAACTTTCAGATTGAAAATTGGATGAACAGGCGAGGAGAAAAATGAGAACTACGTTTGAGTTCATTTTGAAGCGCAACGTGGTGGCTGTTTCTGGAACTATTCCCGGGATGATTGGCCTTAACCTTAAGTGACACTTCCTAATACTTCTTCCATGACGCGTACTGCTCGGCTCATCTTTGAACCTTCCTCATCATCCCTCACTCCCACCCCCACCTTCCTCATCATCCCTCTCTCCCACCCCCACCTTCCTCGTCATCCCTCTCTCCCACCCCCACCTTCCTCGTCATCCCTCTCTCCCGAAATTTGGTATATGGGCCCCATTTGGGGTCTAGTTGTGCCGCGAAGCTTTTGGTTGATGTAGGTCACTTCTAAGGGGTGGAAATTAAGGGTTGAAATTTTCAAGAGTGCCCTAGCTCGAAAACTCTCGAAATAAAGGTATCGTTTTTTCACTAATTTTAAATAGTACTGAATTTTTAAAAATTTTTGAGACCACCCGGAGCTCTGTAGGGCAAACCGTTCGGTCCCTACGAGTACTTGAAGGTTTTCCTTCGATAAAACAGAATCATGAGTGTGAATCGCAAAAGAGGTCTAATCTCCGTTGAAATTTTTTCTGACTAAAATGCGATCGCTGTTCATTTCTTCGATTTGTATACAGTTTTGCCTTCTGCGTAACCAGTAATCAAATTTCCATAATCAAAAGTCAATGGAGAATACTGAAGGCGCCTGAGTGGTCACTGATCAGCTGAGTGAGCTCCAAGGCCATTTCCTCTCCTGTTGAACGCAGGAACCTGAAATTTGAGAGGGCTGGTCAATTGAGAATGCTGAAGGCGCCTGAGTGGTCACTGATCAGCTGAGTGAGCTCCAAGGTCATTTCCTCTCCTGTTGAACGCAGGTACCTGAAATTTGAGAGGGCGGGTCAAAGGAGAATGCTGAAGGCACCTGAGTGGTCACTGATCAGCTGAGTGAGCTCCAAGGCCATTTTCTCTCCTGTTGAACGCAGGAACCTGAAATTTTAGAGGGCGGGTCAAAGGAGAATGCTGAAGGCGCCTGAGTGGTCACTGATCAGCTGAGTGAGCTCCACGGCCATTTTCTCTCCTGTTGAACGCAGGAACCTGAATTTTGAGAGGGCGGGTCAATAGAGAATGCTGAAGGCGCCTGAGTGGTCGCTGATCAGCTGAGTGAGCTCCAAGGCCATTTCCTCTCCTGTTGAACGCAGGAAGCTGAAATTTTAGAGGGCGGTCAATGGAGAATGCTGAAGGTGCCTGAGTGGTCACTGATCAGCTGAGTGAGCTCCAAGGCCATTTCCTCCCCTGTTGAACGCAGGAACCTGAAATTTGAGAGGGAAGGTCAAGGGAGAATGCTGAAGGCGCCTGAGTGGTCACTGATCAGCTGAGTGAGCTCCAATGCCATTTCCTCTCCTGTTGAACGCAGGAACCTGAAATTTGAGAGGGCGAGTCAATGGAGAATGCTGAAGGCGCATGAGTGGTCACTGATCGGCTGAGTGAGCTCCAAGGCCATTTTCTCTCCTGTTGAACGCAGGAAGCTGAAATTTTAGAGGGAAGGTCAAGGGAGAAGGTGGTGGTAGGTGCTATTGATGGAGAACCAGTGATCTATACAGAAGGGTGGTCTGTACAGAAAATAATAAAGCTTTGAGCAATGATTTGCAGCGTTTTTTCTTCAGTTTTTCGATTTCGAACTTTCTGTTTCGTCAAATTTTGCATCTGGGGACTATAGATTTCTCAATCTCAGCGCTTCAAGCGGCCATAAATGAACTATTCCAGGATGACGTCATTTTCCCGATTTTTTTAAACATTCGTATTTTCTACACTGTTTTGTTTATTCGTGAATTAGGAAGTTCGGGCTGAAAGTTTGCCTTAGGAGGCTTTTCGAGGTGCTGAATCCGATTTTGGGGTCAAAAATAGGAAATTCCGACATGGTGAAATTCCTCATTAGTATTTTTTAGAGATACTACATATTTGTATCCAACATTACATAGTTTTATTAAATAAAACTAAATTGGAATTTGAAAATTTCCTAACACGTTCTGTCTGTTTCAAAAAATTGAAATTTTCAATTTTTTGAAACACACCGAAAGTGTTAGGAAATTTTCAAATTCCACTCTCAAAGTACTTCAAATCTCGAAATATCAGGTTTGAGCCCCCAATTAGCAGTGAAAACAATTTTTAAACATTGAAGGTCCTTCACACCCTGATTCTACAGGTAATAGACTTTGAGAAAACCACATTACATTTCTTTTTTAGTCACTTCGCAAAAATGGTTTTTTTCCACTCCCGTCCCACTGTGCGACGTACTTTTAGCTTAATCCACTGGAACACGCATTCTCCAAGATGAAGTCAAGAGCAAGACAAATACGTAGTAGCTAAGAGGACTTATATGACGTTATACGAGAAAGTGTGGCTTCGATAACTGGATAAGATTGAGCTAACTAAGTGATGGACATGCTTCTCATTTTACCTGCCGCAGCTATAGAGCAACCATTACATTAGCTAAGTTAAAAGTGTTGTTTTAATATGGAACATGTTTTAGCCATAGGGTAACTACCCTAAAAACGTTAAGCTGGAGGGGGGGGGGGGACCTGGGAGTGTCACGCGGGAGGAGGACGTGGGACGGTCACGCGCCTTTTCGACACTCCGGTTTTCGAGGCGCGAAGCGCTGAGCTCTTCAATGAATTTTAGATATGTTGCTAGGGATAATATAACTTTTTTGTTATACCTACCTACGACTAAAGGTTCTGCACTAAAGTTGGCTAAAACGTGTTCCATGTTTTATCATTTACGCATCTGGGGGGTCCAGAGGGCTTGCCCCCCTGGCGAGAAGGGAAGCGCCGAGTTTTTTTCTCATGAGTTGTGATGAGTGAAGAGTTGGGAAAAGTGAGATTGGTGGAGTTGAATTGAATTTGTAAAAAATTGAATAGAATTTGTAAAAGGTTGAACTGAATTAGTAAAAGTTGAAATAGATCTGTAAATGCTATATCATGGAGTAATGGCAAATTTCAACTTAGTCACGTCTTCATCTATTCTAGGAATGGACAATACTTCTTCCAATTCATGAAAAAATTATACATTTCACCATCGTCATAACTTCATTTCTTCCTGGAGTAAATGCTAATCACAACCTGTTGATACCTGTTCCAATCATGTAGTAAATGGAAAATTTCAACTCGATCACTTCTTCATCTATTCTTCGGAATGGACAATTCACCTTGGACAATACCTTCCAGTGATGAAGTAAGATTATGAAAAAGTTCACGTTAGTCATAACTTCATTTATTCCTGGAATTAAAGACAATTTTTAATTCGGTCGATACCTACTTCCACCATTCTAGGAATGGACAATAATTCCTCCAACCATGAAAAAAAATGATAAATTTCACCTAGGCCTTAGCCTACCTATTCCAATCAAAGAGTACATGTACATAATCTCCTTATACTTAGTACTATAAAGAGTACTATAAAGTACTATAGAGTTAGTACTATAAAGAGTACATTTACTAATCCCCGTATATGTATATAAGGACAAATTCATCATGATGAGACTGCGAATGGACACACCCGACTGCCACTTGGCTATCTCATGTCCAGAGTACGGATTCCTCTTCCAGTTTGCGACACCTGTGGATGTCAACTGACTGTCCACCACCTGCAAACGGAATGTCCAGTTTTTTGCAGCATCTCATCAGTACTTCCGTAGGATCTTGAACTGTCAGGAAACAATTCAACTTGAGACCAATTTTTGAGAAAATTGAAAAAAAAATCGTTTTCACTTTGAAATTTAGATAATAGTTCAGTAATTGCTATAAACACGGAGCCCATGACCAGAAGAGGTTAAGTGCGCCAAAATAAATTTAAAAAAAGGATAATTTCAACTCGTCAACATCCATTCTGGGAATGAATTAAACATTCATTTCATTTATTTATATTTTTATTCAATTATAGGATTCTATTCCTTGAAATGTAAACCATCATATTTTGTGTATGGTGGAGGGGGGGAGGGGGTTTCTTTTTCTTCCTCGATCCAAAAAGGTTCATAAGTGAAAAAAATAAACCAAAATAATACATTTCTCCACGGTCATTATTCCATATTTATTCCTGGATTAAATGACAAATTTGGTTGGAGTACTTACTTTAACATCCATAAATACGTTCAATAAAGCTTATCCAGGTTATTCGCGAATAACCCACTATGATTTCTACTACACAAATGGTCCGTCAACGACTCGGTCGAAAGTTAAAGAGAACTTGCCATATTATTCCACCTTAATTGTATTTTGTATTTGACAATGTACTTGATCATGCAAAAATGTCTCGTACATGTATATTCATTTTTGAGACGGCAGAAGCACAGAGATTGCACAATTGGGATCCATATGGAAAATAATGAAAAAAAATAATTTGGTGATTCCATTTGAAATACAAACGTAGAGAGCTTGGATTTTGAAATGTGGCAGCTTTGAATTTGATTTGGAAGCCCTCGCATTTGTTTTGGAAGACCTTGAATTTGACTTGTAGATGAAATGAAGGTTCTTCACTGAGCGGAGTTGGTTTCCAACGTAATTTTCCACGGTGGTTGGGATTTCCAAGGAGAGAGAAATGAAAATCACAGACCGCCGCTGGGGAGACAAATGATGAGGGAGGGTCGGTCAGTGGGTCAACATTTCAACAACACAGTTTGCTCGGCGCGAAAGTTTAGCGGGAAGGCAGGGTGATCCATCCGACCCCTCTGCTCATCCGACCCCCCTTGCAAGGTCTTCAGCCACATCCCCCTCTGGCGAGGTCTCCTGGGACTCAGAGCACACATTCTCCCATTCAAAGACTAATCGACCTCAACCAAAATAAACGAGAGCGGCAAGGCTAAGTATAATTGTCTCCTCTTGTTTGAAGAGAAAGCCTTTCCATTCTGTAATTGGATCTACGGATGCCTTCACACATGCCAGATAAACTGGTCCGAACAGGTTTTCCTTTACTACTAGCTTCATCACAATTCGGTTCAAAACATTACTTCCGCCATGCTTGGGACCTTTACCACCACTTTCGGATCAATTTCTCTCCATCCAGTTTATTTTACACTCATAAGGTGACTCAAGGCCCATAGATATAGAAGGTGAGAGAGAGCGAGAGATTGATTGATTGATTGATTGAATATTTTTATTGATCTGTACATAGATAAGACCATTGGTCCACTCTCACTCTATGACAGAAAATTATAATTTGTTTACTAATACATGTTAATGTCAGTCTTTATAACTAATATTATCATACAATTCAAAGATGTGTGTGATATTGAAAATAAAATCTTTTTTAAGCACGAAATAAATTAAAATAGAAAGGTAGGTGACGTCTGGTTCACAATGCAACAAGCTTTTCAATAGGTAACTAAACATTTCTTGTTTTTTGATTCTCCAAAAGTAATTCTTTGAGGCGTTTCTTAAAATTAATAATTGACATAGATGTGTCGAATATAGTAGGATGAAGGTTATACATTCGGATGCTTTGAACTTGGAACGACTTTTTTTTTTTACGAAATTTTTCTGTTCTATGCATAGGTACTTGAAGCAAATTTCTAGCATTTATGCATAAGATACTTGGGGTTTTTAAAATTTTAACATTTAAAATAGCATTGTTCCTATTCTAAGGCTTCGCCAATCCTTCACTTTTAACATTTGATTAGACACGTAGTATGGAGTAACATGTTCATATCTAGGAAAATTGAAAATGAATCGCAGACATGCATTCTGTGCTACTTGCAACTTATCTATCATCTCATTATTTAGGTCACAATATGCGATTGCACAGTAATCCAATATTGGAAACAATAACGTTTGTACCAGCTTTTTCAGAGAGAGAGAAGAAGAAATTTTATCCACGTAAATGTACAGAAAAAAATTACACACAATCTATCAATCAAGAATAACATAGCCCGTCTTAGGCAAGGTCATAATTGACGGGCTAGAGACGCTTACTCGAGCAGTATTTGAAAAAAAAAAAAAAAAAAAAAAAAAAAAACGTCTGCCAAGTTGGGTGGGCAGTATAGCTTCCTCACTCATTGTAACATGGACGTATAGAATCAGTTGGCGAAAAAATTATGATTCTTTATTTAGCGGTCCACCGTCTAGGACCTAACCCACACAATCCCTGAAAATTTCATCGAAATTGGTTGAATAGTTGCGGAGTTTTGGTTGTAACAATAAATTTAATGTTCGCGCATGCGCAGCGGCTATTGCTTGACCAATTTGATTGAAACTTATAGGGTGTCTCTTAGAAGTTAGTCCCTAACTAACCTCCAAATTTGAGCAAAATCGGTTCATTAGAAACCGAGAAACCGAGGTTCCAGAAAATTCACGTTTGCGCATGCGCACTCGCTCCTATTGGTCCGAAGGTGCTGAAATTGATAGGGGACCGTCTAGTACCTAACTCGCACAATCCCTGAAAATTTCATCAAAATCGGACCACAGGTTAGTATAGTTTTGCCCGGGACAAGGATTGACCACAGACAGACCGACAGACAGACAGACCGACAGACCGACAGACAGACAGACCGACAGACCGACAGACAGACAGACCGACAGACCGACAGACAGACAGACAGACACGGAACCAAAATTGTTCGGGAAGCTCTAAAACGCAAAAAGCAAGTGGAAATTTTGATTTTGGAGGAAATTTTTTTTTCACTTCTTTCACGAATACAAAGCTTCCCTACCTTCGGTAGTGAGGAAGCAATACCTTCGGTAGTGAGGAAGCAAAAAAAATATAACAACTCTTCTCACTATTAAATAACAAATGAAGAGCTCTAAATTAAACAACATAAAATAACACAATTATTTTGAGGTATGTACCTACTTCGAAAATTAAACATAACACTGCTTATATAATATATAAGCACCTGATTTACCCCCCGTATAATTCTATGCCCGAAAAACTCAGAGGTCCATTTGATGTTATCCGTCCAGTGCACAAGAGACATACATTTTCTTGGCTTATAAATTTGGGACCGGCGGATGCCGAAGATATATCGAAAATTTTATAAGCCAAGAAAATGTATGTCTCTTGTGCACTGGACGGATAACATCAAATGGACCTCTGAGTTTTTCGGGCATAGAATTATACGGGGGGTAAATCAGGTACTGAGGATACGCTGGTAGAGAGAAAACGCCATATGTCCGACTCCGGTCTGCCGATGGAAGGAAAAGGTTCCACTAGGAGGTACGGAATGATTCTCTCAGTGTGTTTCTTATGGGACAGCTCGGCCCTTTCGCACCAAACCTCTAATAACAATGCTATGTGTCATCCTAGGTTTACAAAACCAAGGGATGGCGTACCTGAGGATTACAGCAACATTCTGAAACATCGTTGAAATTAATCTGTTGGATAGAAGAAGAGAAGGGAACTTAGCAATGTAACAACCAGTAATCAAAGTACAAACATTCTAACCACATTCAAGATCGTTTTCAAACCCAAACCAGGGTGCGCCTTGATTTTTTTTTTGGATTTTCAATCGAAAGTAGACTACGTCCTGAGAATTTTGGCACCAACAGCGACCTTCTAGCATGAGTAGATCTGTTTCTATGAATTTTCAAAGTTTCGACCGTTTATGACGTCACGCGCCCCTCCCGCCTGGGAGGTACCCCCAGCCCACTGTGACGACATAAACGGTCGAAACTTTAAAAAATCATAGGAAAAGATTTACACACGCTAGAAGGTCGCGGTTGGTACCAAAATTCTCGGAATGAGGTCTACCTTAGATTAAAAATAACAATAAACAGTTTTTCCTACCTAGGCGCACACCCAATTACAAGCAAACATAACTAATGTTTGCATCGGTGATCGTCGCCCACCAAATTTAGCATCTACCTGTCCAAATTTAAAGATCTGTAACGAAATTATCCAAGAATTCCTTTTGTACGTCCATCTCTTCTTTACACGCATCTCTTCCACATGCCTGATGGTTGAATTTTTATTTTCTGACGAGCTTAAGGTTTTGTGCAGAATTATGGTAAAAATTTTCAGCATTTTTTTCGTGTTTCCGATCTGAGTTCGTAAAAGCACATTGGGACACTTTCATGTGTGTGAAAGTAAGGTTGTTAGTTCGTGTACCCAAGCATCAAAATAAGAAAACAGTTGATTGTTCTCTACGCAACACAGTGAGTCTATTTTATTTATTGGTCGCGTGAGCAAGTTTTCGTGACGATTTTTCAGTTTATGTGCCAAAGCAAAGACATGAAAATGTCAATTACCTAATTAGAGCAACCTCATCGAAGCAATTTCTTCGAACTGAGTTTGAAGCGTTCATTTCTTCAAAATGAACTTGATTGTGAAGGAAAAAATGTGGTTGATAAGTAATGACAATGGCAAAGCTGTGTTCTTTGCAGGCGAATGATCTATACAGGAAACGCCTGCCAAGTGGGTGTGGCAGCTTCCTCGTATCCATTACCCGATTGTATAGATGATCCGATGCATAGTAGTTGATCTCAAAACATCAATCTCTAAGTACCTTGCACTACCCTCATAGGGAACTGTCTATACTTCAACCAGCTCAATCTCTGAATATTTAATCGAATTCGGGTAGAAAATATGGAAGTTATGGCTGTTACAAGGATTTCACGTTTGTGCATACGCACAAAATACTTTCAATTTGGTGGCCATGATTTTCATAAGGGACCATCTTCACCCCAACTCGCATTAGTCTTGAAAATTTAATTGAAATCATATGGGAAATGTGGAAGTTATGGCTGTAACAAGGAAATACACGTTTGCGCGTGTGACAGTGGCTACTATCAGTCTGGGGGCAATGGTTTTCATAGGCGACCATCTACACGCCAACCCGCACAATCCTTGAAAATTTCAACGAAATCGGATGAGAAATGTAGAAGTGATGGCTGTGACAAGGATTTCATGACATACAGACAGACATGGAACCGTAAAGCGTAAAACGCGATTGGGAATTTTGATTTTGGAAAATATTTGTTTTCCACCTTGAAAAGTGAAGGTCGCAGACTAGGAAGCAAAATAATAAACCTTTGAGTAATAATTTGCAGTTTTTACTTTCACATTCCTTCCTGTGAGATAAATTTATTCAACCTGCACCAAACAACAAAAAAGTCTGCCAAGTGGGTGTGGCACATAGCTTCCTCGTATCCATAACCCGATTGTATAGATGATCCGATGCATAGTAGTTAATCTCAAAACACCAAAAAAGTTAATTTGTAACATCCCTGAAAATTTCATTGAAATCGGATGGAAAATGTAGAAGTTATGGCCGTTACAAGGAATTCACGTTTGCGCATGCGCAGTGGCTACTATCAGTCCGAAGGTGATGATTTTCATAGGGGACCATCTACAATCTAATCCACATAATCCCTGAAAATTTCATTGAAATTGGATGGAAAATGTAGAAATTATGGACGTTACAAGGAAATTCACGTTTGCGCATGCGCAGTGGCTACTATCAGTCCGAAGGTGGTGATTTTCATAGGGGACCATCTACAACCTAATACACATAATCCCTGAAAATTTCATTGAAATTGGATGGAAAATGTAGAAGTTAAGGCCGTTAGAAGGAAATTCACGTTTGCGCATGCGCAGTGGCTACTATCAGTCCGAAGGTGATGATTTTCATAGGGGACCATCTACACACCAACCCGCACAATCTCTGAAAATTTCATTGAAATCGGATGGAAAATATAGAAGTTATGGCCGCTACAAGGAATTCACGTTTGCGCATGCGCAGTCGCTTCTATCAGTCCGGGGATGATGATTTTCATAGGGGACCGTCTACACACCAACCCGCACAATCCCTGAAAATTTCATTGAAATCGGACAATAACTTCGTATAGTTATGCGCGTTACAAGGAATTCATGACAGACACACAGACACGGAACCAAAATTGTTCAGAAAGGTCTAAAACGCAAAACGCGAGTGAAAATTTTGATTTTGGAGAACTTTTTTTTCGACCTTGAAAAGTGAAAACAAAGCTTCCGCTACCTTGGTAGACTCGGAAGCAAAATTACAAATATGCCGCTGATATTGAATCAATGCACAGTCCCATATTCCAACTCAGCTAAGTATCTGGGAATGACACTAGATACGAAGCTGAAGTGGAAAGAACACGTCAAAAAGAAAAAGGAACAGCTCATAATCAAATTCAGAAAACTGTATTGGCTCCTGAGCCGACATTCACAGCTTAGCTTACACAACAAAGTGCTGTTATACAAAACAGTACTTTTGCCAATTTGGACCTGTGGTATACAGCTATGGGGATTCACAGCTAAAAGTAACATGAAAATTATTCAAACGTTCCAAAATAAGATACTGAATTGTGAATATTGTGAAAACTCCGTGGTACATTCGTAATGATGACCTCCACAAGGACCTCAAAATTGAGACTATTTAGCAAGGTAGCAAAAAGATACGCGAGAAACTACGAAAATAGGCTTCACGTACACACAAACCCAGAAGCCATCCAGCTTCTGGACAACACTCAAGAAATCCGACGTCTGAAGAGGACCAAGCCACTGGACCTTGGATGCTGAAGTGCAACTTTAATGTAGTGAAAGTCATTGAACTAACACTTGCATGAGAAATGCGTAATATATATGTGAAGTAAATATCTAGATAGTCACCTGATGTACAATACCTCAAATGTAACTAGTTGATTGATATATTGACAATTAAACGCTCTTAAAAAAAACCTGCACCAAACAACAATAAAGATGTTTTCAAACATGATCAGGTAGGTATCTGTTGGCAATTTCGAAAATGGTTGCCTTGATCATTCATGTGGCAGGAAGAGTGAATACCCCTTCATACTAGCCCGTCCAATTTTTAGGTAGGCTCTCTTCCCTTCAAGTCGTTAGGAGTGAGTGCAAAAGCTGTTTAGTGAGTTATTAAGTGGGCGAGTTGTTTGGATTCCTCACTTGGAAGGGTCGCTCTTCCAACCACTCAACAGCTGTGGAAAGCAAATTAATACTTGAACTTCCCACAACTAGTATGATAACAGAGATGAGCGTAAGTTGAAGAAAACAATTATTTTATTTACAAAGAGCAATTCAAGATAACCGTGACTTTTACCCCCTTTTCCTTATTTTTGTTAATAAAACCTTACCGAGTTTTTCTGGTGCAAAGTTCAAGAAAAGTTTCAGAAAATCAACGGCCACTTAGTCACAATTCTACTGCTACTCGTATTTTGGAGTTGAAAGTTCGGCAATTATATTTTTGAGGGAAGGGAGTGGGAAGCGACAGAATATCGAGACGGGCTCAATCGTGTTATTCCCGACCTCAGTTGAGCCCAAAGTAATATCCAACTTCCTTTTGCCGTTTGGAAATTGATTTCATTTTCGAGAAAGGCGTTTTTCAACGTTTATTCTGCGGATTTTCTCCTTTACCTCACCATTTCATTGCGAAAGAGTAGCAGCATGAAAAAGTTGAGATGTTTCGTGGTGTTTGTCTGTCTGGAACCATTTAAGTAAACCTTAAACCGATATTCACCAAATTTGATACATTTTATGCAGTATGTTCCGAGTGAGGGAATAATGCTATTCAAGAACTCCGCGCAATTTTCCTCGACTTTCCAACGGCTTTACCGATTTTAATGGTAGTTTTTGCATCATGCTCTGACCCTGAAGACCTCGATTTGAGAGTAATATTTCACTCGTGCTTCATACTGAATCTGTTTCTTTCTTACTGTTTATCCGTCGCACAAAACTCAGTAAATTCATCAATGGATTGGCTACATTAATTAGAATTGGGGATAACAGGCAATTTCGGTCAGTTCTTAAACGGCTGGATCCTTTTGCAAAATTTCATACATTGATTTTGTTTGTGCTTATAAACGGCTGATTTTGTCAGTTCTTGAACAGCTCGATCCTTTAATGAGAATTTTCATACATTGCTTTTGTTTGTGTTTATTAACTTCCTAATAAAACGCTGCAAATTATTACACATTGGTTTATTATTTTTCTGTACAGATCACTCGTCTGCAAAGCCACCAACCATCCAACATGAAGAAAAACATCGATCGCATTTCGGTCAGCTTTAATTTGAACGGAGATTAGGCCTCTTTTGCGATTCACACTCGTATTTCTGATTTATCGTACGTCCAAACTTTAAATTCTCGTAGTGAGCGAACGGCTTGTCCTACAGAGCTCCGGGTGGTCTCTAAAAATTCTATAGAATCTTAAATTGAAGGAAAAACCTTTATATAAAAAACGCTGCAAATTATTACCCAATGGTTTATTATTTTTCTATGTAGATCACTCGTCTACAAAATCACCAACCATCCAATATGAAGAAGAAAAAAAAGAAAAAAAAAGAAAAAAAAAGTGAATAAAAAAAATCAAAATCACCAACCATCGATTGCATTTCGGTCAACTCTAATTTGAACGGAGATTAGGCCTCTTTTGCGATTCACACTCTTGTTTTGATTTATATATATATATAAATTTCAATGTAAACCCTTAAATTTTTGTAGGGAGCGAACGGTTTGTCCTACAGAGTTCCGCGTGGTCTCAAAAAATTCTAAAAATTCTATAGAATCTTAAATTGAAGGAAAAACGTACGCGGCACTTTTGCCACTTAGCATTGACCGATTTTGATGAAATTTGGTATGTAGGCTCCATTTGGGGTCTAGTTGTGCCCCGAAGCTTTTAGTTGATGTAAGTCACTTCTAAGGGTTCCAAAATCAATTTTGAAATTTTGAAAACGCCCTAACTCAAAAAATTTTGATATAAAGGTATTGTTTTTCCTTCAATTTTGGATTCTATAGAATTTTTAGAATTTTTGAGACCACCCGGAGCTCTGTAGGACAAACCGTTCGCTCCCTACAAAAATTTAAGGGTTTAAATTGAAATATATTTATATATAAATCAAAACACGAGCGTGAATCGCAAAAGAGGCCTAATCTCCGTTCAAATTAGAGCTGACCAAAATGCGATCGATGGTTGGTGATTTTAATTTTTTTGTTGATTTTTTCTTTTTTGATTTTTTTTCATATTGGGTGGTTGGTGATTTTGTAGACGAGTGATCTACATAGAAAAATAATAAACCATTGTGTAATAATTTGCAGCGTTTATTACTCCTGCCAAAGGAGATGGGAGAACACAATTCCATGAGACTGCAATCTTATAATAGTACAAATCCAGGAGGAGCAGGTCCAGGGATTTATAAGTACACCCACATGGATGGGCGAGCACAGCGGGTAACAAGCTACTCGTAATGGCCAACAACACATAAAATATTCATTTCGAAGGGAGATTCGTCTACATGCTCAGTTCTGCGCCGAATATGAGGATTAAAAGCTGAGACTATTGATGAATTTGAATCATAAAGTGACGAACGAGTGTTTTTGTCTGTAAAAACTACTTTCTGAGCTGAGGAAAGTCTTGATTCACTTCGGAGTTCACCGTTTAGCGTGCTTCAAAAATTCCGATCAACGAACTTGGCCTTTCTTTTGAAATTTGCATTTTGAATTTCCTTAGCACTGTTTGGTTGAGATGTGCGGGAACATTTCTTCGACAGAATCACTTTTTGATGGTGTTCATTTTTTGATTTGGATGAGTAGTATTCTGCCGTGCTAAGCCAGAAAGTCGTATCTTGACTTCACCCAACTTTCGGGAAAACAACCTACCTAATAGGTTTCGTGGCGAAATAATTCTTTCGCGGGATTATTTTTCCTCCTTTTACCTCAAGTATAGGTTTTTCTTAAAAGAAATTAGTAGCCGAATCGATTGCTGGAGTCAAAATTAACCATTTTTGAGTGTAAATTGTCAAAAAACGATGAAACGAGATTACGCTCTCGTAAACCCGAATCGAGTAAACCCGACTATTCTGTTCATTTTAATTCTTGAAACATTAATTCATTTAAATTAACATTTTAATTCAAGAAACCATTTCACAATGATTATTTTGTCATCCTACTTGGCTCAAAGTCAATCGTATTTCATGTCTCTGTTCAGAGTGTAAGAAAAAACTGCTGAATCAATAAAAATGAACGTTCATTCGCTTAGAGTAAAAACGTAAAGTCACCACTAAATGTTGAGTTTTCAGAGGCAAAAAGTCGTATTTAATGCAAGAAGTCGTATCGTCGAAATAGGCAGATTCCCGTATCAGTGTCAAGCTACGAGTTTTCTGAATCGCTCTGATACGACTAGTTTCTTAGCAAAATCAAGTTAACACGCCTTAACGCGAAAGTCGGGAGGCTTGTTTGAGGCATTTCTAATAGAGATACGACTCTAAAACTCCGAAAATCGATAGAAATCGACCCCCAAAACCCCCGGGTACCAATAACTCAATTTGGTCAAATTTTCACGTTACGACTTTCTGGCTTAGCACGGCAGTCTAGATGGTCTGATGGTCTAGATGGTCTGATTATCTAGCATAATCAAATTGGCGATGTATCCTACACAATAAGTTTCTTTTGAATACCTGTTCTTTGATGGAGGTCTACCCAAGGACTAGGGATAATGAATAATAAATACAAATTGAATAAAGAAAATATAGTTGAATATTATTATAATCCTATTATCAATGAAGTTTGTGTGTATATCAGGGGGGAAAGAAATATCTATAGACATCATTTATTAGATCTTCAGATTTGAACCTCGAGGGGAAGGGAAATGATCTTGTATGAAAGTGGGCTGTATTTACAGGATAGCTGTCTGCAGGAAGACCTAGAAGCTGTCCCTGAGTCGCGATACGATAGAACGGAAGTAGGTAATCGTTATATTGAATATGATCAAGTGTCAGAGTAACTGTTGCTCTGTCACTCATCGTGATCTTCAGCAGCTTTATTTATCAATAACAGTTAGCACATTGGCGCAGGAAACTTAACAGTATTACGAGCCGACGGGAAAGTTAAGTGGGAAGATCCACGCTGATCCATTATGTTTCGCTTTTGGTTTATTTTTTTCAATAATGAACCTTTGGAATCGACCAAGAAAAAAAAATTTTTAACACCCCCTCAAAATTTGATGGTTTACGTTTCAAGGTACGTAGAATCCAAAAATCGAATAAAAATTTGGCCGTCCGTCCTCCGTACAACGTCCGCCGTACGCGGCACTTTCCCCACTTAGCATTGACCGATTTTGATGAAATTTGTTATTTGGTCTCCATTTGGGGTCTAGTTGTGCCCCGAAGATTTTGGTTGATGTAGGTGACTTCTAAGGGTTCCAAAATCAATTTTGAAATTTCGAAAACGCCCTAACCCAAAAAAATTGATATAAAGGTATTGTTTTTTTTTCAATTTAAGATTCTATAGAATTTTTAGAGACCACCCGGAGCTCTGTAGGAGCTCTGAGACAAACCGTTCGCTCACTACGAGAATTTAAAGTTTGGACGTACGATAAATCAGAAACACGAGCGTGAATCGCAAAAGAGGCCTAATCTCCGTTCAAATTAAAGCTGACCGAAATTCGATCGATGTTTTTCTTCATTTTGTATGTTAGTGGCTCTGCAAACGAGTGATCTATATAGAAAAATAAAAAATAATAAACCATTGTGTATTAATTTGCAGCGTTTTGAGTCTACAGACGGTGTAGCTTCGTATTCACTGCTTCAGCAAACCATTCGGATTGGATTTCACAGGGAAAAATTCAACCACATAATTTCAAGTTTCATACTTCTTATAATGGAATATTCATTTGCGCGGGGCAGCTCTTCTATTTTTGAATTTTAAGGATTCCCATGATACTATACTATACAGATATTATACTTGTATCTAGCTCAACTTCCATAGTTTCCCTCCGAATTCTTGACATTCACAGAGATTGCATGGTCAGACTCCGGACAGTTCCTGTTATTGCTCCCGAGTCTACCAACGAAAGCTTTTTTTTTTTTTTAATTCTCATGGGTGGAAAAAAATTGTACTCCAAAATCAAAATTTCCACTTTTGTTTTACGTTTCAGGCCTTCCTGAACAATTGTGGTTCCGTGTCTGTCTGTCTATCATGAAATCCTCGTAACGGGCAAAACTACACAAATTTATTATCAGATTGTGGGGATTGGGGTGTAGATGGTCCCCTATGAAAATCATTGCCCGGGTCTCTATACATCAGAGTTTTGGATACGAAGATGTGTCTCACACATTTTTTCAGGGTGTACAATGTATTCGTATGTTGCAAATAAATACAGCTCTCTGTGATTCTAATGGAGTATTCTCTGTGTGCTACAGCACGTCTGCAACCAAGAAAGACCTCGGCAGCTGCGGGACTTCGACGCCTACCCCCCGCGGCGCTTCCTCAGCTACAGCTCGGAGTACCTGATCGGACGGCACGAGCCCTGCCCCGCACACCCCCACCTCCTTCCTCCACCGCCGCCTCCACCGTCGATACCCACCATCGCTCACAGGTCAATAAAGTTCGACTTTTACTTGACAACCCTTGAATAGCCAATAATACCTAGTTGGAATTTCCTGGTTGACGTCATAGCCTACCGATATGCTTCAAATAATCAATTAGGTACATCGGCCTCCTTACAATGCCGGCCATGATGGACCACTTCTCTGGGTGAGCTCAATGCCAAGTTAACCATAATATGACGATACCGTCATTCTAACACCACGTATCATCAATTTTGACCAAATTGAGTTTTTGATAGATCCTACTGTATTTTTCAACGCCGGATCGAATGGCGCTATCGCCAAGGTGATAGGAGAATCGCAAATGGGAGAAATAGCCAATTTTCCAATAACCTGTATCAGTTTTGTTTGTTTACTTCGTCTAATACCTCGTATCAAACCTCAATGTCAAGAGATCCAATACCACATATCAGAATTAAGATCAATAATTGATGCCAATTATTGTCATTCGAATAACTCGTATCATCAATTTCCGACACTAACTCGCAGTGCTAGAAAGCAACCCTTCCCTTACAACTTCAAGTACCTAACATACGATTTCTTCAAAATTTATACTGCGAAAGAATTGCAATTTTATGATTCAATCCGCCCCGGCAAAAAATCTGGCGATCTTGTCGTCACGGATATCGTTGCGCTTCGCTACAGTGATGCTCAAATCTCCTTCAAAACCGATTTCGACGACTATTACCAGTATTTACCGAGAAGACCTTCCAGTCTGAAAATCAACTGCGAACCTCCGAGAATGTACAACAACTGCCTTCCCGGGCCATTTTCAAAATGGAAACACCTACAAGAGTTGAAGTGTGATATCCCCCAAGATTACCAAACCTTCTACGATAACTTGCCGCTCCTGCCTCCAGGGGGAACGAAAGGAAAGAAGAAGAACAAGAGAGAGGGAAAAATAATTACAAATGAAAAACAGTCAAAAAATGTAGGACAAGAGCCTTTAAGTTTGATTTTAATTTTTCAGCTTTTATTTCATTAGGAACGGAACATTCTATTTTCCTTTGTAAATATAAAATCAATACTGCAATAATAAAAGATTTTGAAAATTAACATTATTTTTCCTTTGAATTTTGTTGCAATAGTCTCAAATTGTCTACTAATTGCCTCATTTTCGTGCTGACAATACCACGTATCAGAATCAGTTTTGGTTTCGAAACACGTATGAGAGTTTTCGTGGCCATAAATCCATTTAAGAAATTTTTTCTCTACTCCCCTTATTGGAGAAGGTTGTCAAGGCATCACACACATTTTTAAAAATCAGAAAGACAACTTTAACTAGGAACTAGCGTTTTTTTTCCTCTCCTGAAAATTTGGAAATTTTTTGATACGTGGTTTTAGAATGAGGGATTATTATTCTTGTGTTTTCTCCGATATTTTGATGAAATCCGAATCATTAGGTAGGTAGTGAATGATAATTCCAATTTTCCATGACAGATTGTTGGTTCAATATAAAAAGTAAACATATTGTTAAGTAATGCATGCATTCCTGGGGGACGTCCCATTGGATAAGTATAAGGTCAATTTAAACCAGTCGATAAGCGGTAAACTGTTTCACTCAATGTAATTTATTTAGTATTTCAGGCGAGAAATAGTGGTCCCCTCACCCTCATCCTCCATTACAATTCTAGCGGCACACAGTACTGCGAGTATGTGTAAAAAATCGAAAAAACGAACGTCTATTAGTATTGGAAAGGAGTGCAAGAACATATCCCCAGATAGTCTTTGAGCACATTTAAATAGGTTTCCTGACCTCACAAGCCTCTTACGGATCACCAGAGGGCAAGTTCCGCGATCATTTATGTTAATAACTCATTTCACCCAAAACGCTAACGATGAACTACCTGCTCATTATGAGTGCGGATGCCGTCATATCAACAAGTTGGGTCTTATTGCTCTTCATGACGAGTCACGGCACAAGTATGTGCTTTATTCACGTTTTAAAATAATTTTTCAAGTATGAATTTCCCCTAAGCACTCGGTAAAATCGTCACAATAATAAATCCCAATTTTTCTTCTTAAACCTCAACATTAAATAGTGAATTTCTCAAAAAGAGGAGGAATGAGGAATTGGAGCATTTGATGAATGTTTTCTGGCACTATCTCTTGACTCAATCCCGTTGGAATTTGCCGCGACTAGCCGCGACTTTTTTTTCTATGAAATTTTCAATCCTAATCGAAAGTTTTTTGAAAAATTAAAGTCGCAGGAAAGTGTGGAGAGAAAAAAAATATATATCCTCGCATTTTTCATATCGACAGAATAGAACAGACAAGATTATGAAGTCATCTGATTAGGGATAGCTTCATTGACACGACCACCATCCACAAAACTGATACCTAATGCTGTACCAAGCACATCTAACGCTATGGAACTGAGTTGTGGAAGCGCTCTCTCCAGCATCAGCAGCGCTCATGACAATGACGATTTAGATTCATCATTCAGTGTAATGCACTTCTAAAGACATGTAATTATTACCTATGTTTCGGTACCTAAGCCTTTGGTAAAATTGGTGAAATGTTACTTTTGTTTTGAATTTAAAATTTCAATATTTTTCATAATCTTCTTCTAACATTATTTATTGCGCAATTTTCTTTCCTTAAAATATGAAGTAGTGTAAAATCCATGATCAGAGCAACTTTCCCTAACAGAACTCTCCACAAATTGATTTTTGATTACTTGACCCATAAACTCACAGTACTGTGCGGCATGGGAGCCTCGAATTTGAAGAGCATTTTAAAATCTATGATCTACGATACCCAACATGCGAATTTGAGTTCACCCCCCCCCCCCCAGTTTGCACCAAAGCGGAAGTACGTCGTAACGTTGAAATTTCATCTGTTAGTTCTGGTAAGCAGTCCGTCGAAGTGAAGTATACATCCGTTTTCAAGGTGAAACAAAAAAAAAAGAAAAAAACACGAAATAGGTATGCGTTTTATGGTGTCCTTAACCAGTTGTTAAGCGATAAAACTGTTTCACTCGATGTAATTTATTTATTACTTTAAGCAAGAAATAGTAACCCCCCCCCCCCACCATTATCCACCATAACATTTCTAGCGGCGTGGGAGCCTCGAATCTGAAGAGCATTTTAAAATCCATGATCTACGATACCCAACATGCGAATTCGAGTTCAACCCCCCCCCCCCCCCCCCCAACGCCAACAATGGTGCCGGTCTGGCACCAATTCGGAAATACGTCGTAACATTGAACTTTCATCTGTTAGTTTTGGTTGGCAGTCCGTCGAAGTTCACATCCGTATTCAAGGTGAAACACACAAAAAAAAAAAAAAAAAAAAAACACGAAATAAGCGGTTTATGGCACTATGTCCTGGCACCATGGTGGCACCACTATTAGTTCCATGGTGGTACAGAGAATAATTCATGAAAATCCGGAGGTATAATGAGAATTTTCCCTCAATTTCAAAGCTTGGGTACAATTAGTAAGCTATAAAGGAACCGAAATAATGAAAAATCGGATATTTTGTGAATATTATCCCCCACTCGCCCCCTCCCCATGCTAATTTTGATACTCTGGTGAAATAGTGTGCAATATGAAGATTTCTGAGTCGAACAAAAAAGAAACACGCAAATCGGTAGGAAATTGAGGCCTGAGCAAAGTTTACAAGATTATTCCCGCAAATGCACGTTTTTTAAGCATTAAAAGGCAAAAATCGAAATTCCGGCAACGTAGTGCACAACTAGATAGTTTTCTGTGTCGATCTAAAAAGAACCACGAAAATCGGTTGAAAACTGAGGCCTGTGCAGACGACACAAGATTTTGTCACCTATGGTTTTTTTTAGCGGATTTGGATTCAGAATGGTCTAAAACGGATTAGTGTGTGGTTATTTATTTATTTATTTTCTGTTGAGTGTTGTCCTTCTTCACCCCAGATCACTCGCATAAGGACGCCCAAGTCTTACTGTGGGACGTCCTAAAAACGAAGAAGAAGGAATTGTTTTCTTACTTTAATTGCCCCCGGTACTCGGTGGTTTAATGTTACAGGGACAGCAGATGCATGCACTGTTAGACAAAGGGGTTCGAGTTTCAGTCATTGTGTGTACTAATGTTGTCTTACTGTGCAATCGCATGTAAGAAAACTCAATGTTTAACACAATGACTGAAACTCGAACCCCTTTGTCTAACAGTGCATGCATCTGTTGTCCCTGTAACATTAAACCACCGAGTAACGGGGACAATGAAAGTAAACAATCTCACACAAATTGGAACACTCTTAACCTCGAAGGGTCATGAAGGGGTTATGATGGACGGCCACTTAGTGTGATTCTCAAAAAAATAGATGGTGTCAAAAGTTTTAAGGTTTTCCTCCGAAAATTTTGAACTTTTTGAAAGTAGCTCTAATTTTAGTTTTGCTTCCGAGTCTACCAAGGTAGCGGAAGCTTTGTTTTCACTTTTCAAGGACGAAAAAAAAAGTTCTCCAAAATCAAAATTTTCACTCGCGTTTCACGTTTTAGACCTTTCTGAACAATTTTGGTTCCGTGTCTATGTGTCTGTCTGTCTGTGTGTCTGTCCATCTGTCATGAATTCCTTGTAACGCGCATAACTATACGAAGTTATTGTCCGATTTCTATGAAATTTTCAGGGATTGTGCGGGTTGGTGTATTGACGGTCCCCTATGAAAATCATCATCCCCCGACTGATAGAAGCGACTGCGCATGCGCAAACGTGAATTCCTTGTAACAGCCATAACTTCCACATTTTCTACCCGATTTCGATGACATTTTCAGGGATTACGCGGATTAGGTTGTAGATGGTGTCCAATGAAAATCAAGGCCTTAAAATTTAGAGGCTACTGTCTCTGCGCATGCGCAAACGTAAAATCCTTGTAACAGCCGTACATTTGTCAGCCTCGCGTGTGACGTGAGAATCTCAAATCCTATTCAATTAATCACCTGGCCCCTATAGATCAGTGAGCAATGCTCTGGACTCCCAACCAGGAGTCCCAGGTTCGACTCCCAGTCAAGCTAAGACATTTTTTGATCCAATCACTACTTACTTACATTTTTCGTCCGAATTTGATGAAATTTTCTAGGATTGTCCAGATTAGCGTGTAGATGGTCCCCTATGAGGGTAGTGAAAGGTACTTAGAGATTGGTGTTTTGAGAATAACTACTATGCATCGGATCATCTATATAATCGGGTTATGGATACGAGGAAGCTATGTGCCACACCCACTTGGCAGGCTTTTTTTTTATATTCCACCGACCGACCTCTTTCAGAGCTTGAGACGGCAGGTAATTCATGAATCCCGCACCTTTCAAACAAAAGTCGATTGGCCCCACATTAGCTATTGCTGCCGAAAGTGAAGAAATGCAAGAAATTGGTCAGGTTTATTTTAGGGTGGTTAGAGAATGTAAAATTCACTGACAAAAGGATTTACGTTGATACCTATCTGACAAAAACTTGGAAAACTAGAGGAAATTGCTTCTGTATCACATGGTGCCCATCAGCAAACTACATTGACTTAGCACATTTGTAGTACATGCCGGCATTTTAAATGAAATAATATACTTACTGCAAAATGTCAAGTACTTGGCCAAGAGAAACACAGAGTTACGAAGACAACGTGAGTAAGTAAATAATGCATTCTTCTACTTCTTCGATTAGGTACCTTTTGTACCGAACCAACTTTCTTCCATGGAGGATCGGAAGTATCTCACAGTACCTGCAGATTCGGTTTGCATCAAAATGTCAGAGAGAAGCTAGGCTTTGAACACAATGAGAGAAGTGGTCAATCATGGCCGACGTTCAAATGAGGCTGGCGCGATCGATTATTTGAAGCATGTCGATAGTAGTTAACGTCACGTTGGAACCACCAATAAGTACCCTTATTTTCTGATCCAAGATCTTCAATAGTTTGCAAGGAACGAACATATTCCTACTCTTGTTTTATCCATTTCCGACATTTTACCATCTTGAATACTATGAGCTAACTGATTGAGAAGTTAGGAGTCAATGTTGTACAATTAACTGCATCGTCCGAAATTGGATATATTTCATCAGGTTTATGCTTGTTGGTAGTTCATGACTGATTGGTCATGAACAACAGCCACTCCTCTCCCGGAAACTGTAGGTAAAAGGGGCTTAATTAAAAGGGGGCTTATTAAAGGGGACCGATAATTACCCCCTTTCTAGAGTATGGTCATTATAAGCACCGTCCCATTATTTGTTAGCATAATTTTTATAAAGTGGACCTAGTGATATATCCACACTAAATGACTATTCCATAATATTTGCATTATCTCCAGTCTAAATTTCTTATATTTTAATAACCCTCGGTGGAAACCGAGAAACAGATCAGCAATTGAGAATGAATGACTCCTCACAAATCTGACGATAACCCGTTTCCAACAGAGCTGGGACTTTGCCAAGAAAGAAGACAAGTGTGAGGAGGACCAAAGAGCTGGAAGATATGAGCCGAATGTAAGCGAGCGTTTTATTTAACGTATCAAAGCTACGCTTCCTATTTTTTCAGTGCTCTTCCTCGAGGTTGGATAAGTCCAGCGTAAAAGTGATGTACTTGTTGAAGTTGAGATTTGAGAGACTACTTAAGCACTTAGTGTATCAATTATTATACACCTATTGTACGCACTTAGATATATTGAGTAATTTGTCCTGGAATCCAAATTTGAATTCCTGCACTCAGGAACCCTGGACATTGGAACATTCCCAATCTTATCGGAACTACTCGTACAATCTGACTTACCACCTATGAGGACACACTTTTGTAAATACACATACGAATGCTCAACATACAAGATATTGCACAATGAGGATTTTCACTATGTCGGAATTTCCTATTTTTTACCCCAAAGTCGGATTCAGTACCTCGAAACCCCTTTTGCCCCACGGCAAACTTTCAGCCCGTACTTCCTAACTTACGAATAAACAAAACAGTGAAGAAAATATGAACGTTTAAAAAAACCTGGAGGATGACGTCAACCTGGAATAGTTCATTTACGGCCGCTTGAAGCGCTGAGATCGTGAAATCTACAGGGTGTAACGGTTAAGGTCGTACAACCGGCCAGGGTTCGATTCTACAACTAATTTGTGACTTTTTTTGTCTCATGACTTTTTTTTCTTAACCCCCTTAAAATCGGACTTTTTTCACTTCTAAGATTTTTTTCGTATTTTCGACCTTACGCCATTAAAACAGCCATAACTCCCTTGTTTTCCAGTTAAAATTCAAATGTAATTATACCGTTGGAAAGAGCGTTAAATTCTCTATCTCCCCAGTGTTAAATAAAACTTTTTAAAGAAGACCAAGATGTTGAAAAATGAGCCCGAATAGTAAAATCTCGAAAATCTCGGAAATTTTTCCTTTTTTTCAAACGTTTGTAAAACTAACTGAAACTGCCGGTTAAGATTTCACTGTAACCCCAAAAGTTGACCCAAAATCTCAGCTTTCCAACGGTATGGTCTTACAATTGTTTACAGTGGACTAATGGTGTAAAATCCTCGTTCCCGTGCCAAAAACCGTGGATCTTCCAGTAAAAATCGACGTTTTCGCGAAAGAAATTTTTGCCCTAAAATGAGTTAGGCAGCCATCTTTTCGTACTTTGTCTCACTGAGTCAAATGATTACCCAAGACTTATCGAAAAACGCTGCAAATTATTACACAACGGTTTATTATTTTTATATAGATCACTCGTCTACAAAATCATCAACCATCCAATATGAAGAGAAAAATAAAAAAATTAAAATAAAATCAAAAAATAAAAAAAAATCCAAAAAAAATCGAAAAAATCAAAATCACCAACCATCGATTGCATTTCGGTCAGCTCTAATTTGAAATGAGATTAGGCATCTTTTGCGATTCACACTCGTGTTTTGATTTATATATATATATATTTCAATATAAACCCTTAAATTTTCGTAGGGAGCGAACGGTTTGTCCTACAGAGCTCCGCGTGGTCTCAAAAAATTCTAAAAATTCTATAGAATCTTAATTTGAAGGAAAAACAATACCTTTATATCGAAATTTTTTGAGTTAGGGCGTTTTCAAAATTTCAAAATTGATTTTGGAACCCTTAGGAGTGACCTACATCAACCAAAAGCTTCGGGGCACAACTAGACCCCAAATGGAGCCTACATACCAAATTTCATCAAAATCGGTCAATGCTAAGTGGCAAAAGTGCCGCGTACGGCGTACGGCGGACGGCGTACGGCGGACGGCGTACGGCGGACGGACGGCCAAATTTTTATTCGATTTTTGGATTCTACGTACCTTGAAACGTAAACCATCAAATTTTGAGGGGGTGTTAAAATTTTTTTTTTCTTGGTCGATTCCAAAGGTTCATTATTGAAAATAATAAACCAAAAGCAGTCACTGATATCTTGTCCAATTCACTTTTCGAAAATTGTCTTAATTTCTGTTTATTTGTATGCCGTTTTTCAACATCTTGGTCTTCTTTAAAAAGTTTTATTTAACACTAGGGAGATAGAGAATTTAACGCTATTTCCAACGGTATAATTACATTTGAATTTTAACTGGAAAACAAGGGAGTTATGGCTGTTTTAATGGCGTAAAGTCGAAAATACGAAAAAAATCTTAGAAGTGAAAAAAGTCCGATTTTAAGGGGGTTAAGAAAAAAAAGTCATGAGACAAAAAAAGTCACAAATTAGTTGTAGAATCGAACCCTGGCCGGTTGGAACATTTCACAAAACCAGTAAAGACCCTTATTTTAACTAGTGGGATGTGAAGTAGAGTAATGGCTGATCAACCAAAAGCATCGCGGCACAACTAGACCCAAAATGGAGCCCATATACCAAATTTGAACCAAATCGGTCCAGTGTTGCTAAGAAAAGTGCCGCGTATGGCGGACAGACGGAAAATGTTCAATTCGATTTTCGGATTCTACGTACCTTGAAACGTAAAACATCAAATTTTGAGGTGGGTAAAATTTTTTTTCTTGCTCGATTCAAAATAATATACCAAAAATAAGTTTTTAAAAATAATAATCCAGAAAAAAGCCTTTTCAAGTCTGAATAAGTCCTACTTTGGGTTTTAGAAATGAGTAGGTCTAGTGAAGGTATAATGCATCGTAGCAAAATTGAGTAGCATTTCAAACTTATTTGTGACAAATTTACATGACAAGTAATGGTTTCTTGGAAGCCATGAAATTTTGAAGAATTGAAGATCACAACATGCATTATGATGTTAAAATTTATAAATTTAGAAGCACCAACGGTTTTTACTGTCCGCCAAAGAAGGACCCAATATTGATGTTTGGAGCTCAGCGGAATATATGATAGCAGTAAATGTCCAGCAGTAAATTCCGTGAGAGCAGTTATGGAATGGTGGGTAAATGGCGTATTAACAGCTCAATGGTGGGGCTGGTTTGACCTTCGTTAGTAGTTTACGCCACGTCGAGACTGATACTGCTGAGCATCCACAAAACCACGGGGCCGTTATTCTCAGATTTTACACCTGCTCGTTCTGGATAGTTTCTCAACATTACGTTCACATCATGGCATCTCACTACTGACCATGGAGCAAAGGGATCAATGCTGCCGAACTACCTCGAGACCGACAATACTCGACACATTCCCCATCACACAAGCACCACCTACACAGTCCTTAATATTGAACTCTGAAATGAAGTCAAGAGGAAGAGTACACAGCTGAGCAATGTAGATGCTTTTGCTCGTTATTAAGTACCTACCCGAGCATTATTTAAAATTGGACCACTCCTGCATATTTGCATAATGGGACTTGCATGCCATCACCTATCCTCCGCTTTTCGCGTCACGAATCAAACCCGCATTATAAAAATTAACCATTATTGTGTTTATAAGCAGCCAATACCTACCGATTTGGAGAAAAACACAGAAATCGCATTACTGACGATCAGCCAGTGAAATGTAATGTTTTATATCCTGGAATATTATTCAGATGCCTGAAAAGTACGAAGAATTGAGTTTCTCTTCAACGATTGATTTGAATGATGAAAGAGGCCTTAATTAGTAAGAAGGTTGTGTCCTTAAGGAGGTCTCAGTCGGTTGCCGTTCGTTCTTAGTATTTCGCCAAATTGAAGCCACAAAACTTGAAAAGTTTTACTTAAATTTTAAATTTTAAAGGATTTTAGAAATTCATTAGTGGACGGCCCTAGGGAATTAAAAATCTGATATATTGACGCCCGAATCATCAAAATCGAACAATAATTGCCAAAGAGAAATGGGAAAAACTACTGAATAAACGGGTTTTTCCATGTTTATGTTTGTTTTTCAATTCCCAAGGCCCATGTACTAATGAACTTCTAAAATCCTTTAAAATTTCAAGTTTAGCTACATTTTATGGGAAAAACATAACTGAATTGGTTTGTCCCATTTTTTCTCTGGCAATTATTGTTCGATTTTGATGATTCCAGCGGCAATATTTCAGATTTCCAATTCCCTAGGGCCGTGCCATAATGAATTTCTAAAATCCTTTAAAATTTCAAATTTAGGTACAACTTTTTAAGTTTTTGCGCCTTCGATTTCGTGAAATACTAGACCGGAACGAGGAACTAACGGCGACCGACTGAGACCCCCTTAAGTTTATGACTTAAGTGTCGTGTCTTCCTTCCACTCGTATTAATTTTCCAAATAAAGAACAGATATGAGGGTACCTGCCCCCTCCCCCTTCCCTAAACAGTTTCTTCTTCTTCTTCATCACCTGTCCAGTACCATTCTAGTCCAAAATCCTGTCTTGATTACTTGCTACCTTACTTATTTATCTAAATGTTCCGGGTGGTCTGTCGTACCCACGAAACCCATAGCTATAAACGGTTTCGAGCCGGTTAGATCTACCCTCACCTTTACCTTCGTCGTGTAATTGGTTTCAGGCTCCCCTACAAGCTCCATCGATAATCCTACCACTTTTTTTCATCTCAAGTGACTTCCAAGTACAAATAAATAATTCAGAGTAAAATTTGAATCCAGTTGTATTCATTTTAGGTAGGTACTCTTTTCCACGGTGAAAGTTTCGAGTCCTCAACAGTAAGAATTTCGTTATTTGCTTCCAACTCTTCCAAGGTAGTGGAAGCATTGTTTCAACTTTTCAAGGTTGAAAATAGAATGTTCTCAAAAATCAAAATTTCCACTCGCGTTTTACGTTTCAGGTCTTCCTGAACTATTTTTGTTCCGTGTCTGTCTGTGTGTGTTAGTTTGTTATGGAATCCTTGTAACGGGCAAAACTATACGAAGTTATCGTTAAATTTCGATGACGTTTTCTGGAATTGTACGAGTTGGCGTGTTGGTGTGTTCCCCTGTGCAAATCATCACCTTCGGTATAATAGTAGGTAGTTGCTGCGCATGCACAAATGTGAATTCCTTATAACAGCCATAACTTATACATTAAATGTAGAATTTTGCTACATTTGATTTCGACGAAATTTCCAGGGATTGTACAGATTGGGGTGTCGGTGGTTCCCTATGAAAATCATCACCCTCGGACTGTTAGTAGCTTCTGCGCATGCGCAAATGTAAATTCCTTGTAACAGTCATAACTTCTACATTTTTCATCTGAATTTAATGACATTTTCAGGAATTGTTCAGGGATGGTCCCCGAAAAGGGTAATGCAAGGGACATAGTGATTGATGTTTTGAGATTAGCTACTATACATCTGTACAACCTGGTTATGGGTACGAGGAAGCTATTTTTTCTACACCCACTTGGCAATTTTTTATTTATTTTATTTTTTTTCAAGGACCATGAGTTAATAATTGTTGATCTATTGCAGCAAAATTCCCTATCTAACGAATTAACCTCTTTAAGTATATTCTTAACAAGAGCGAGGAAGTTCTGTGGTCGTTTCCAGAGCGATTTTGACCTGGGCAAAGGTATTCTTACCGACATGTCGGAATCTAGATGGAAACGATATATCGATATATGAAGTATATCGATCTGTTTATATCGATAGCGAACCAATATTATCGGTCAATATCGATATATTTACCAATATATCGCGACCTGTTTTCAAGTAAACTTTTTTTTTTTTTTTTCAAGTAGGTAAAAATTAAATATTGAAATGAATGGACGAGAAGGGACGCCTATACCTGTGAAAACATCAAGTAATTTTATTCCAAATTTTTTAGGTACCTAGTGAAGGGTTGATTTCAGACTGTTGTCTTCAGCTCAGACATGATTGTGTACATGAATGTTTCACACCTACAGTGGCTCTCAAGGCTCAATTACTTGACTTGAATCAAAATTAATAGAGGCTCGTCTAGATTAAAACTACTTACTATACGAAGTGGAGCAGGTTTTCACACCAATTATTTTCAATTTTGAAGGATTATGATTGTCTACAGTATACCCCCTGTCAATTTATAAATTAATTTAACATTGCAATGAAATTTTCGCACTTTTTTCCAGTTTTTAAACAATGAATTTTGATCATTCATACCTCAAAAGTTACTGGATTTGAAAGTAGGTTAATATTTATTTCACCAGGTTTTTTCATATCTTCCGATATGTTGAGTATATCGATAATATTGCTTCAAACTAGTAACTTTTCAATTCACCTACCTACCTACTTCTTCAAGTTTTCCCAAATAGATACTCCGATATGTGCATAAATGTCATCCTAAATGATTTTTATATTTTTTTAAAACGATTAAATTCACCTACCTACTTCACATGTTTTTTAAAGTAGATCTTCCGATATATCGATATATTTTCTCCGATATATCAAAGGTATCGATATCTCATTGACGATATATTATTTGATCAATATATTTTCATTCGATATGCCATCCCTACCTACAGAAGGCCACCCAGAGTATCTATCTGCTGTCTTGACTCCTTCACAACAGAGTCTACATTCAACTTTCCTGGCATTGTTAATTTTGTTGAGATGTTTTGGCGAGTGACAAGGCCTGGTATGGTTCGAAAGTCAATGAAAAGTAATGAAATTGATGAGGGGCAAACATCACTCCTACTGAAAATGTGAATTATTTGTTTTAGTCTCCCTATCTATTATAATAATACATTACATGTAATTATACATGGTAATTACATTACATTACATGGTAATTACATGTAATTACCTACTCATATTTTCGAGTGGCTCGAGTACATGACATAGGGCTACCAAAGAGGGGAAGAACGTGTTATAATCGAGGCTGTACTAGTTGTGCTCATGAGATCCCATTGTTAAGGAATTACTGCCCCAGACCGAGCGCTGTGATAACTAACGACCTCTACTTGTTGAAAGAGACCCTTGCGAGGGACGGAAGCGGAGTCGGGAAGGATGTGAATGTTCGTTAATGACCCCAAATGGCAATCTACATGGGTTGTTCGTCTGGATCAATTGTCAGATTCTACAGCGCAGGGATGTGAACTGATTGGCTATCATTTCTAGAAATTTAAGTAATTAGAAAGGTAAACGCACGGTAAAGGCACCTGTGCGTGGACCTGTACATAGACTGTCGTCATCACTCCACTTTCCTCAGTTGTTCTCCCAGTTCTTTTGCTCCCGACTCTCCCAAGGTGGCGGAAGCTTTGTTTTCAAAGTTGAAAAATTTTCTCCAAAATCAAAATTTCCACTCTCGTTTTACGTTTTAGACCTTCCTAAACAATGAGGAATTTCACCATGTCGGAATTTCCTATTTTTGACCCCAAAATCGGATTCAGCACCTCAAAAAACCTCCTAAGGCAAACTTTCAGCCTGAACTTCCTAATTTACGAATAAACAAAAGAGTGTAGAAAATACGAATGTTTAAAAAAAAACGGGAAAATGACGTCATCCTGGAATAGTTCATTTATGGCCGCTTGAAGCGCTAAGATCGAGAAATCTATAGTCCCCAGATGCAAAATTTCACGAAACAGTAAAGTTCGAAATCGAAAAACTGAAGAAAAAAATAGAAAAAGCAAGATGAGGAAAATTGGGTTTCCCCTGTTTTTGTTTGATAACTTTTCTCTTAAAAAAACGATTTCGTCGTCCCAATGGGCAACACTGGGAGGAGACGGCGATCCGAACAGCCAATCAGCGAGCGTTCCCGCTTCACGTCCGTTTTCCCAGTTAGTTTTGAAATCAAAAATTTTGATTGTCTCCCAAAAATAACAGGAGACTTATTTTCCGAAATCAGCCCGATTTTCATCTATCCCACACCATTAGCTATTCAGGAAAAATGCAAATAGAATTCGGTGAAATTCCTCATTTTGATTCCGTATCAGTCCCTCTGTCTATGTGTCTGTCTGTCACGCAAATCCTTGGGCAAATTACCGTCTTTCGAGATTTCGATGAAATTTTCAGAAATTTATCGGGTTCGCCCTGCGTTTAGATGGCTCCTTATGAGAACTTCGCCCCCAGATCAATTCTAGCATCTGCGCATGCGCAAAAGTTAAAAACCTTGTTACATCCAAACTTCTACATTTTCCACCCGAATTCAATGAAATTTCCTAGAAATGTCACCGGTTCAATGTTGTTCCGGTGTTGTTCCGGTTGAATAAATGTTACTAAATTTCGGGTTATGTACCCGAGGTAGCTATTTGCCACACCCACTCGATATTTAAGGTTTTTTCGAGAAAAAAAACCTTCCATGACGAAAGAAAAATTTGAAGGCGGATTTACTTTTGTACTTATTTAAAATTTAGTTTTCCACCCGAATCCGATGGAATTTTCTGAGATCGTGGGGGTTGGCGAGTAAATCGGATTATGGATGTGAGGAAGCTATCTTGTTGCAGTTTTTTTGGCATTTGGACACGACGTCACATTCCCATTCAGAAGAAATATTTTCTACCACCCGGCAGAAGAAATTCGGCTTCATCTTTTGTTACATGAAGTTTACATGTTATTATTTTTATATTATTTTTTATTATATTTAATGTTACATATCAATGGAAGGGGAAGCTCTGCATTCAAGGAAATCAAGTACACAGGAAACCGCTTTTGAGTTCTCCGAAATCTTTCCTTTATCTTTTTTGCGTTATTGAGTTTTTGTTTCCTCACTATCGTGGATAGGTAACATTAGTGAAGCCAATGCTCAAACTGGGTCCTCCAAAATCAAAATTTCCTCCCGCATTTTGCGTTTTACAGCTTTTTTGATCAACTCTTGTTCCTGCGTCTGTCAGCCAGTGGTCGATTCCTCGTCCCGGTCATAACTACCAGTTCGATTTTGATGAAATTTCCATGGTTGATGCGAGCTAGCTTCGAGAAGGTCTGTTACCTAAATGCTCCACACGGGTGAGGGTGGGCGATGTTATATTTTCTTAATCAAGATGAGTTGCGTGCAGACCTGATTTCCCTCAGGTATTGCCCAATTTCCGTTCATCCCCTCCCCTGAAACTCTCCCAAGTTCCAATTTATCAGTAATTACAGCCCCCAGCTTCCTGTACTGTCCGTTGAGCCACAGGAGGAATCGGGTTGCAGGAGTTTGCTTGGAGAGCTTCGAGCTGCAAACATGAAGTTATGTTTATTACTTCATAGGCAATCGATATGTTTAATCGAGTTGTCGGTTAGACCCTAACAGAACAAAAGTTTTTTATTATAGATTTCCCAATTTCCTGTTTTTCAGTTGAATTTTTGAAATTTGAACATTTTGAGTTTTTCCTCACATCTATAGCACGTCGAATAACATCTGCCTCCATTGGCGAGTAGAGTCAGTAGGTATATTGAAAGGTAGGTGTATTGAATGTAATTTTGTAGAGCTGTAGGTTAAGTCTTTGATAAACTCTCGAATTTAAAATAAGCACTTCACGATTATATTGAGCGTTTTATGAATTGACAAAACTTCAACTCGATCAAGAAATTGTTGCCGAATATTGATGATTATTCGCTTTTGGACGTGTATTGTGGCTTCAACTCATCAGATCATCAACGAGCAATGCTTGCTACCCTCGCAATTTGATCAAAATCGAACGAGTAGATCGTAAGAAAACCATGTTTGAGGAAAATCGCGTTTGTGGGTACGATTGGTGTAATGCATGTTATAGGAAACTATGTGTTTAGAGACCAACCTGCAAAAAATCAGTAAATTTCATGAAAATTGGAATATGGTTTGATCAGAACAGATTCTAATTGATCGACTCGCCAACGCTCCTTGCCAGCATTGACGCTGCCGTCCCCCGCCCTGGCTCCAGCTCAAGTACTCTTTCGAATACAAAAATGGCCAAAATTATGAAAATCTAATTGATGATCTAATAAATGATCTAATTCGTTGAAATTGAGAGCGTTGGTTCTTGGTCTTCGAAATTACATCTCTGTTGTACTCATCTCTGGTAGCGTTAGCGCACGTGCAATTGAAAATAAAAGAATCTTCTCAGCAAAAGAAGTAATGTGCGACTTCAATTCAGAATAAAAACGTCTGCCAAGTGGGTGTGGCACATAGCTTCCAAGGTCTAGATGATCGGTTGCATACTAGCTTATCAATCAGTATGTACCGTGCACTACCCTAATAGGGAAACATTTACCCGACAATCCGTACAATCCCAGAAAATTTCTTCGAAATTGGATGGAAAATTTAGAAGTCATTGAAATAGGTTGATTCACTCGATGATTGGTAATTTTATTCAACAGGTGTTGTACGGGAAAAGTTTATTCACTTGACTTTAAACTTTCTTGCTTGTGTTGTGAAATCAACAAGTTGTATAAATTAAACTCAAATTTCAGCTTCCTACGTTCAACAGCATCAGAAAAAAACTAAAAACACAAACGGTGGATACAGCTTTCGTACAAGTACGCAACCACGAGTGACATTTTATGTCTTACGTTTAATAAATTGAGAGCTTTCCAATGAGTGGTGAACGATTTTTGTGGGGTGGAAAATGAGGAAGTTAGTTTTCCCCAGGAACGATTGGTTGTACGTGAAAATCATCAGAAATTTCCGCGTAACGCTCCCCTCATAACGCTCCCCGCGTGACTTTTTTTCATTTATGTGCCATAGTAAAGACATAAAATGTCAAAAACATAATTTACCAAATATTCAAAAACAGTCTTGAACTGTCAGTACATTACATTATAATAGTTATGGCTGTTACAAGGATATTCACGTTTGCGCATGCGCAAACAGTCCGTAGCAATGATTTTTATAGGGGACCATCTAGACGCCAATTCGAACAATTCCTGAAAATTTCATCAAATTCGGATGAAAAATGTAGGTTTTATAGCGGTTACAAGAATTCTACGTTTGCGCATGCGCAGAGGCTACTGTAAATTTGGAGGCCATGGTTTTGATAAGGGACTATTTACATCCCAATCCGCATAATCTCTTAAAATTTCATGGAAATCAGATAGGAAATGTAAAAGTTATGGCCGTTACAAGGAATTCACGTTTGCGCAGGCGCAGCAGCTTACCAATAAAACACGGTTGGAAATTTTGATTTTAGAGAACATTTTTTTCCTCAACAATGTAAAGTAAAACAAAATACGAAAGAAAGCAACAAGATACTACGTAGATACCATTATTATTATCCATCCTCTCAAACTCCATCGAACCGAGATCACATACGGCTTTTTGATTCGAGCACTCGTAATAATTATGGGACGTGATGCACTGGTCTGAAGGAGATGGTTGATTTGTCCTGCGAACTTCAACTAGGTATGCAGGACAAAGGAATCCCAGGAAACCACTGTGGTTTCCATAGACATCCATGACAAGAGATACGAGGGGGGACCCGAAAGTAACCGGAATCGAGCTGGAGGCAAAAGACAGGTGTGATTGGCTGGTTGGCAGGTGGGTGTTTGAAAGGGACACATCTCACGATTCAGTGTGCGAATTTGGGATGCTGTGAGTTTAACGGTTCGTCATTGAGATTTTTTCTAGTGAAACAACTTTTTCCGTTTTGTCGAAAACGTGTGATGGCAGACAGCGTGGAGCAACGCGCGGCCGTGAAATTTTGTTTTCTGTTGGGAAAAACGCCGACTGAAACTCTCTTAATGCTTAAAACTGCTTAAGGGGATGCTGCGAGACACGTCTCTACGAGTGGTTTCAACGTTTTAAAAATTGGCAAATGAGGATTGAAGACCGATCTTGTTCTGGCCGCCCTTCAACGTCAAGAACTGACGACAACGTTGATAAAATCAACATCATGATTCGCGAAGACCGTTGTCAAACGGTTGATCAATTGGTTGAGATGTCTGGGAGTTTAACCCATTAGTGCCCGTAATTATTTTTGTTCGAATTTTTTGGTGAAATTTCATTTTCTTACTATTTTTGACCCGAGGATCACGGGAAAAATATCTAAAAAATTCTATCTGTAGCCAATTTGTCAATATTGGCCGATGCCATATTATGGCATCGTAGGGCACACAGCGCCTAAAACAGTATTGAGATGCGCGACCGAAGTATGTCTCGTTTGCAACCAGAATAGGGAAATAAAATTATTTGGATTGTTGTATGCTACGTTGTGAATAAACAAGTACAATCACAAGTTTATTGTCAAATAGAGTACATTGGAAATTGTAACAATTTTTTATTAGTAACAAAGAGAGTAAAACACCCACTAGCCCAACTTTGTATTTTGAGCACGTTGTTCGGGTTTGGGACTTATAGGAGGTCCCTGCACAGCGTTTTCACTTCTTTTCCGGTGTATGAGTAACATAATGATCATCACGATCGAAACCAATATCGTCCAAAACTCTAACTGATGAAATAGATTACTTGTCTGATGGGTCAGGACGTCTTCTAGCAACGGCGTACCTCGACAATACCTCTTCTGAATTCCAGTTGCTATATGTTTTTGTTATTTTATGGAGAGAAGTGAATGGAGACCACCACCACTTCTTCATCCGCGTACCAATAAAGTAGTTGTTTATATTCTGATCCATCAGATCCGTTCCACCCATTGATATGTTGTATTGGTAAATTGCTTGAGGCATTTGAACCATGGTGTTCTTATTTTGTGAGAGAGGCTAACAATTTATTACATGACAAATGCCGGATAGTTCTTGGATTTCGTTTTCTTCATTGCCTGAATCGTCATCTGACAATTCGGCTGGATTGGGAGGTTTGATGCAAATATCAACTGAAAGGTCTGCGTCACTATTCATGTCGATGAGCACGTCGAGAGCATCTTGAAGGAAAAATCCAGGTCTTAAATTAGAAGCAAAAATAAAAAATACTATTCAATCATCTACGGGAAACCACTAGTTATGAATCTACGCTATGAGTACAAAAACGCTGCAAATTATTACACAACGGTTTATTATTTTTATATAGATCACTCGTCTACAAAATCACCAACCATCCAATATGAAGAGAAAAATTTAAAAAAATAAAAAAATAAATGAATAAAAAATAAAAAATAAAAATAATTTAAAAAAATCAAAATCACCAACCATCGATCGCATTTCGGTCAGCTCTAATTTGAACGGAGATTAGGCCTCTTTTGCGATTCACACTCGTGTTTTGATTTATTTATATATATATATTTCAATATAAACCCTTAAATTTTCGTAGGGAGCGAACGGTTTGTCCTACAGAGCTCCGCGTGGTCTCAAAAAAGTCTAAAAATTCTATAGAATCTTAATTTGAAGGAAAAACAATACCTTTATATCGAAATTTTTTGAGTTAGGGCGTTTTCAAAATTTCAAATTTGATTTCGGAACCCTTAGGAGTGACCTACATCAACCAAAAGCTTCGGGGCACAACTAGACCCCAAATGGAGCCTACATACCAAATTTCATCAAAATCGGTCAATGCTAAGTGGCAAAAATGCCGCGTACGGCGGACGGACGGCCAAATTTTTATTAGATTTTTGGATTCTACGTACCTTGGAACGTAAACCATCAAATTTTGAGGGGGTGTTAAAATTTTTTTTTTCTCGGTCGATTCTAAAGGTTCATTATTGAAAATAATAAACCAAAAGGCGTCGTGGACAAAACGAATTCAAAAAACTGTCAGTAACTGCCCAACGATGCCGTTTGGCATCGCAGAGATGAACACGGCCACCATAGCCGGATATCCTATTTATTCGATCCGAAAACTTCATACTAAGCCCAGAAAATATCTTAAGATGATTAGAAAGTATTAATACTTTGCCGAAACATTAAAAATTTATTCTTACGACAAAGAATGTCTCAGGGGGTCGAGGTCGAAAATTTGACCCATCTTCAAACGCGTTATGCTTGCACTACACGAGGTTACACTGATCACTGAGGTGAAAAATAGATAAACAAACCCTCCAAGAGAGATAAACAAGTAAGAAAATGAAGACAAAGTCCAAATTGCATACACAAAACTCACCTGAGTGATCCCAACTTCAGCGATGCCGAACGGCATCACTGGGCACTAATGGGTTAATCCAGAGAATTTTATCGTATGATTTGTGTATGAGAAGGGTTCCAGCCAAATTTGTCCCACGCCTTCTCACAGACGAGCAAAGCACTCATTGCACTCATTGCCCTGTCTGTGAAGCAGTTTCCTACGAAAAATGGCATGACTCCAATTGTTTACCCCCTCCTATTCACCTGATCTCGCCCCCCGCGACTTTTTTTTGTTCCCCCGACTCAAAAGGGACTTGAAAAAAAACGATTTACGGCTGTGGAAGATGTGAAACAAAAATCGCCGGATGGCCTCAAGCTCATTCCATTAAATGAATTCTAAAAATGTTTTGAACAATAAAAGACGCGATTGGAAAATTGTGTTGCAGTCAGTGGTAAATAATTTGAAGGTGATCAAAATTTGGTGTAAAAATATTGAAAAATGTTAAAGAAGTTATGACGAAATTCCGGTTACTTTTGGGTTCCCCCTCGTATCTGCTTGTAGATTCGATAGTTTCGATTTATCACAGAATCTGTATTTTTATTTCACCATTCGTGATATTACGTAGCATTCTTATAACAGTAATTTTTACTTGAAGACTGACATTTTACCATACCTTTCTTTCATTCCCCTCTTATATTGATAGGGTGATGGTGTCTAGTGACCTCAATCACCTAATAATACAACATTTACTTCAAAAAAATGTTTATTACTGACTTCCACTAAATGAAGTAGTGGGGGGAAGGAATTCTCTAACTCTACAAAATAATAAAAATCTGACTCCAACAGATAATGAAATGTATTACGAAAAATGAACAAACTTTTGGCACTATCTGAAATTATTGAAGAAATTTACGGCGAGCATGTAAGAAAAGCGGCGTCGAAAATTGATGAGGAACAACCAAATCTGAAATTTTGCAGCATGTGTTCAAATTGGAAAATTTGAAATTTTGTTAACAACAACTGTAGTGAGACTACAAAGTAATTGATGGAAATTTTCTAATTTTGGGTTACTTGGGGAGCGTATGCAACCCATTTTATTACTCAATGACTTCAAAATCTGAATAAATTATGAATCATCTCAAGGCTTCCAATAACGTATAGAATACAATCACCAAAATAATTTTATCTTGGTCAGATTTCTGTTAGAAAAACGGGTTATGAGTCGATTTTGTTCAATATGGTTTTCATTCATAGTGAACGAGTTACGGTTCAAGGTTGCGTTGTCGAGAAAAAACTTCGAAACTGATGGTACAATTTTGGTGGAACTTGGATGATTGGGCAGGCTGTTTCCCCACGGTGGACAATTTCGTTGTCAGCTTACATTTGCAGCTACTAACTCCATGCTATGTCTGAACACTGCCCACCAATTTTGTACACATTGATGAGGCGCAGTCGTGTGAAAATCTGATCTCTGCTTGCAGGCCGAAACACGTCAGTTTCGCTCGGTCGCATACGATGCAGTCATTTGACGACACCCAAAGTTTTGGAAGCGGAAGCTGCATCACGTCTTGCAGCCAGGAGCGACTGATAGACGGGAAAAAATCGTCCGAATCTCCCAAAGTCATAGTGATGGGTGAGTTAATCAATTTTTATTTTTACTGATTGAGCAAGATCGTCTAATGTTTATTCCCACCTTCACTTCCATCCCCTCCAGAACTGTAACTATTGTTGACCAAATAACAATAATAAATAATTCTGAAGTAAAACCCTGCAAACTATTACACATCGGTTCATTATTGTTCTGTATAGATCTCCCGGCTGCATAGAACGTGGTTTTTTCGTTATTAGTACCTATCAACCATATTATCTCGGGAGCTTCACTATCAACTTTATTTTGACGGCACAACTTGATTGCGAAAATAAAATCTTTTCATTCACGAGTGATAATTGCAAAAGAGGCCTAATCCCGTTCAAATTTCAGCTGACCGAAATGCGATCGATGTTTTTCTTCATGTTGGTTGGTGGTAACAAAGGCAAAGCCGTGTTCTTTGCAGACGAGTGATCTATATTATCTACCTGGTGATCTACCTTTGTGTAATAATTTGCAGCGTTTTTGAGAACGGCTCTCACATCCTGTATAATATCCATGCGCTTCCTTCATTTCTGACTTTTCATTATTACATAATCCATAGGCAGTTTGTCTGTGAAAAAATCGGATAAAAGAATAAGGTGCTATCAAACTTATCTCCGATCGTCATTTTTGATGTTTACACTTTACATTCCTACTTTCGACAGTTCGCCCATTTTGTAAAACGAAGAATAGTATTCTTCCCTCAATAATATGGGAATATCAATCGTACAATTCGGGGAAAAGTGCGGGTTGTTGTTGAGTGTAGTTCCGATGGCGTGGAGGTACGGAGAAAAATATTCCACAACTTGCCGGATTTTTTGACCGCTCGAAATGACATCGTGAGTATTCGGGATTTTTTCGTTAGCTTGACGTGTATTTCGTAGATTGTACTTGTATGGTTGAATTCAGCACCTCCAATTCTACGTTGTATGCCTTTCTAGCGTGAGAAATGTCAATCGGGAATGCCCAACTTTGAGAGACAAATTTACCATTTTCCAGATGTCCAATCTTCAAACTTGAAAAAGAAATGATAAGCATTTTATAAATAAAAACCTAAACTAGATTTTTTATTTTATTTATTGCGGCAGAGTCCCCTTTAAGTAATATTTTCTAGAGGTGTGTCGGTACAGCTGTACCGGGACTGTGGAACCGAGTATCAGGTTGGAACGGTTCCACACAGTGACAAAAACTCGACCCTTACCGGTCCAGTTCCACGTACTGATAAGATATGTTGAAATGGCTCTGGACCGGGAAGAGATCATTCTGATTGGTGAGGATGGAACTGGACCGATAAGATATCATGGAGAATGGTTCAATGGCTCTGGACCGGGAAGGGTTTTGGACCGGTAAGCATGGATCTTGTTCTCAGTTCTGTTCCACGTTGTACCTGGAAGCGCCCTTACTACTTCCATGGACTGAGAATGGTTCATGGAATGGCTCTTGAGCGGGAAGTTATCTTCTGGACTGGTTAGCGTGGAAGTTGTCTCCAGTATTATTAATTTATTATTGTCATGTTAAGTTCTTAAACTGCAACGTCATTATTCTTTCCTTGAATGTGTGGTAACTATTATTTATAATGAATTGCCTCTTTTGTAACACTTGTTCAAATTCCTTCCTTTTAGCGAATTGTCAAGGAAAATGATGCTATTGTATTGCAAGTTGAGATCATAAGCATGGAAGAAGGACGATAGGGATTTGACTGCCTGCTTCATCCATGTCATGTGAGTGGGATTTGATCGCCTGTACCGGTAATGGAACTGTACCGGTAATTTGGAACGGTTACATCTTTGTCACCGTAACCGTTGGAACCGTTCCAGGGAAATACCTGGACCGACACACATTGTTTTCAACAGTAATGCACACACCCACCCGAACAACTTTGGTTTGTTAATTTTGATGGGATGAGAGTTTTTGAACAACAAACGTCACAGAAAGAGAGAAAATACACGTTGGAATCATGTATCTCTATTTATGATTTTGTCTTACACCCGAAAAGTCGATTTTTTGTCATTCGCACACATTTCGTGCACCCCATAACCTCGAGTCACGGCTATTTTTTTCATGAGTAGAATCCAAATCTATGATACTTCAGCAGTAATTTGATAGTGAGGAAGCAATACGAATGAATAATAATCCAATCCATTATACAGTACTACTTCCAGTCTAAAAAAAAGTTCTTAATTGATTTTTCCTTTCTATCCCAAACTTTTTTAATGCACCATTTTAGATCAAGGAAGTTCCTCGGTTACATTGAACGGTCGTCGGAAAAGAGGCGTAGTTGAGCAAGGAAACTAATATTCCAAGCTTTTGATGGTCTCTCGGTACTCATTTCATTCGATTTAATTTCTGCATAGAGGTAATACTCCGCTTTTGTGCTTCCTTTCTACGTAAAGTTTTGTTCGGAAGCAATATCATCCTTTATACTCGTAATTAAGTCGGGTTGGCTCGTTTCAGGCGAATAGCGTGTATAATATTAACTCTGCTAGAAATAGATTTTTCTTATCAATAAAACAGTTTGAAAATTAAGCTCTTATTATCTCCATCTTCAAACCAACAAAATTTCATATCAATTTAAACTTCTTTTGTTTTAACTAATAGGTAGGTATACATAATAAGCATTTGTACAAAACACTATCTGTCGATTTCGCTCACAACCACCTAGAACCAAGTACAAAATTCTATCAGTTTTTGGAACAGATTGGATTTCAATTGAAATGGATTCTAAATCAAAGAGCGAAATAAAGTAATCAAAGTAATACGAATTGTAGGTATCCCTCGACCACCGAGCACCTGATACACAATTCCATCAGTTTTGGTTTATTATTTTCAATAATAAGCCTTTGGAATAAAGCAAGAAAAACAAAATTTTAACCCCCCTCAAAATTTGATGTTTTACGTTTCAAGGTACGTAGAATACGAAAATCGAATAAAAAAACGTCTGCCAAGTGGGTGTGGCACATAGCTTCCTCGTATCCATAACCCGATTATATAGATGATCCGATGCATAGTAGTTGATCTCAAAACACCAATCTCTAAGTACCTTCCACTACCCTCATAGGGGACCATCTACACGCTAATCTGGACAATCCTAGAAAATTTCATCAAATTCGGATGAAAAATTAAGTGAGTAGATGTATGTGATTGGATCAAAAAAATACTTAGCCTCGGCTGGGATTCGAACCCGCGACCCCTGGGGGACAGTTGAAGTTACGGCTGCTACAAGTAATTCACGTTTGCGCATGCGCAGTCACTTCTATCAGTCCGGGGATGATGATTTTCATAGGGGACCATTCAAATACTAGTCTGTAACATCCCTGAAAATTTCATTGAAATCGGATGGAAAATGTAGAAGTTATGACCGTTACAAGGAAATTCACGTTTGCGCATGCGCAGTGGCTACGATCAGTCCGAAGGTGATGATTTTCATAGGGGACCATTCAAATACTAGTCTGTAACATCCCTGAAAATTTCATTGAAATCGAATGGAAAATGTAGAAGTTATGGCCGTTACAAGGAATTCACCTTTGCGCATGCGCAGTCGCTTCTATCAGTCCGGGGATGATGATTTTCATAGGGGACCGTCTACACACCAACCCGCACAATCCCTGAAAATTTCATGGAAATCGGACTATAACTTCGTATAGTTATGCGCGTTACAAGGAATTCATGACAGACACACAGACACACAGACAGACAGACAGACAGACAGACACACAGACAGACAGACACGGAACCAAAATTGTTCAGAAAGGTCTAAAACGCAAAACGCGAGTGGAAATTTTGATTTTGGAGAACTTTTTTTTTTTTCGTCCTTGAAAAGTGAAAACAAAGCTTCCGCTACCTTGGTAGACTCGGAAGCAAAAATTTCCGGCCGTACGCCGTACGCGGCACTTTTCTTAGCAACACTGGACCGATTTGGTTCAAATGTGGTATATGGGCTCCATTTGGGGTCTAGTTGTGCGAAGCTTTTGGTTGATGTACGTCACTTTTAGGGGTGATAATTAAGGGTTGAAATTTTCAATAGTGCCCTAGCTCGAAAACTCTCGATAGGAAAGGTATCGTTTTTTCACCACCTTTAAATAGTATTGAATTTTTAAACATTTTTGAGACCACCCAGAGCTCTGCAGGACAAACCGTTCGCTCCCTACGAGTACTTAAGGGTTTTCCTTCGATAAAACAGAATCACGAGTGTGAATCGCAAAATAGGTCTAATCTCCGTTGAAATTTTATCAGACGATGCGATCGCTGTTCATTTCTTCGATTTGTATACAGTTTTGCCTTCTGCGTAACCAGTTAGCAAATTTCCATATGAATCTTTCTATTTTTCGAATCGAATGTGAAGCGTTTAGTTCTTTCTAATAAACTTGATTGCGAAGGTGTGAAGGCAGTAAGGTGTGGTAGGTAGTACCTACCAATGGTTGGTAGATTTAAAAAAAAGTTGGTAGGTAAACAAATAGGTAAAAAAATGTTGGTAGGTAAAAAGAAAAAAAGCTGCAAATCATTGCCCAAAGGTTTATTATATTCTGTATAGATCACCCTTCTGTATAGATCCCTCCCTACCAACCATAGGTGCCTACTACCTACTAGGACATTTTTGAAAATTTCAACCATTCATTTCTATTTGGTTGGTGGTTGGGTTTGAAATTTTCAAAAATGCCCTAGTAGGTAGTAGGTTCGTACGGTTGGTAGGGAGGGATTTATACACAAGGGTGATCTATACAGAAAATAATAAACCTTTGGGCAATGATTTGCAGCGTTTTGAACAATGGATTTTAATCAAAAGAGAAAATCCCTCTAGTAATTTTTGGCTAAATCACTTTCCTTTCAACCACAAAGGTGGGGTTAGGGAAGTAAGAAGTGCTGGTGCCGCAAAATCACTACTTAATTGTTATTCTCTGGACTCAGCTCTCACCGATTATCATCACTTCCCCAAATTGAACCATTCCTGAGTGGAAAACGTTTTTTTCAACAATAGTTGTAATAGCGGTTCCTGGCTTTCAGAGATTATGAAGCGTATAGAAGGGGGGTGTAGACAAGCTGGTGCCCGGGCTGAAGAAGTGTATTGAGCTAGATGGTGAATATGTAGAAAAGTAAGCACATATTTTGGAACATAGCATAAACATTTTCATTAAAAATGCATTTTTTGATTTTTAGCGCCAGTTATAACTTTATTCTGTACATCCCTCGTAGATGTACAGATTCATTCAAACCAAAAGATGGACATTCGAAACAGAAATGTTGTTTTGGAAGACTCGGAAACAGAAAGATCACGGTTTTTTCCCCGATATTTTACCAAAATTAACAAAAGCCTTGAAGCCTCGTTTTAAGAGATTTAAAAAAAACACGAATCCTTGTCGCGAGCAATCCTTTGAATAGTTTCTATCCTATTCCGATATTATTTCTCCAGAATGTGGGGGTTTGGTCTTTATTTATTTATTATTTATTTATTTACATTTGTACGGGCGAACCCAACTACATTATTACATTAAAAAAAAAACAAAAAAAAACAAAGGATTCAAGTTACGGAACCCAACGAAAAGAAATGAAACTTCTGGAGAAAAACGCTGCAAATTATTACACAATGGTTTATTATTTTTCTATATAGATCACTCGTCTACAAAATCACCAACCATCCAATATGAAGAAAAAATAAATAAATAAATAAATAAATTTAAAAAAATCAAAATCACCAACCATTGATCGCATTTTGGTCAGCTCTAATTTGAACGGAGATTAGGCCTCTTTTGCGATTCACACTCGTGTTTTGATTTATATATATATATATATTTCAATATAAACCCTTAAATTTTCGTAGGGAGCTAACGGTTTGTCCTACAGAGCTCCGCGTGGTCTCAAAAAATTCTAAAAATTCTATAGAATCTTAAATTGAAGGAAAAACAATACCTTTATATCAAAATTTTTTGAGTTAGGGCGTTTTCAAAATTTCAAAATTGATTTTGGAACCCTTAGAAGTGACCTACATCAACCAAAAGCTTTGGGGCACAACTAGACCCCAAATGGAGCCTACATACCTACCAAATTTCATCAAAATCGGTCAATGCTAAGTGGCAAAAGTGCCGCGTACGGCGTACGGCGGACGGACGGCCAAATTTGTATTCGATTTTTGGATTCTACGTACCTTGAAACGTAAACCATCAAATTTTGAGGGGGTGTTAAAAAAAAAATTTTCTTGGTCGATTCCAAAGGTTCATTATTGAAAATAATAAACCAAAAAAGATAGAAAAACAAACTGTTCGATTTGAGGCACTGAAAGTTTTGAGTGATGCGATGACTGAGGGGGAAAAACTATTAATAAATGACATGAAATTAAATAAAGTAAGGGTGGAAACTGAAACTGAATTTAATTTATTTTATTATTATTATTTTTTTGTCTTATAAGGTTGTTATAATTCCAGCAGAGCCGAATCAATGGCAAGTTCCACTCACGAGGTATCTTCAAATATCTCATCTCTCAAGAATAATGGACCGATTCTATTAGAGTGCAGCCAAGTGGGGGTTTTCAAATGTAAAGCTTGGCACAGAGCTTGAGAAAGGTTAAGAAACATCGAAATAACTGTTTGTAATTTAGGAAAAACGTGAACACGATCGTCAACTTACTTCGTTTTACAAACTCACACATAAAATTTTTTATCAAAAATGCATTTTTCGATTTTTGGCGGCAGTTTTATTTTTATTCTGGACATCCCTCGTAGATGAACAGATTTAATCAAACAAAAAGATGGACATTCAAAACAGAAATATTGTTTTGGAAGACTCGGAAGCAGAAGGGTCACGGTTTTTTCCCCGATATTTTACCAAAATTAACTAGAGCATTGATTCCTTTTTTGTAACAGCATTTTTCTCGTTTTAAAGATTAAAAAAAAACTTGTTTTAAGATTTTAAAAGACGCTTTTCAAAAGTTTTCATTTATTTAAAAAAAAAAATTTGTCGCGAGTAATTCTTTGAACAGTTTTTATCCTATTCCGATATTATTTCTCCAGATTGTGCGGGTTAGGTCTTATATGGTTGTATCAATTCCAGCAGAGCCGAATCAATGGCAATTTCCGCTCACGAGGTATCTTCAAATATCTCATCTCTCAAGAATAATAGGCCGATTCTATTTTGAGTGCAGCCAAGTTGGGTTTTCAAATCTAAAGCTTGGCACAGAGCTTGCGAATTGTGAAGAAACATCGAAATAACTGTTTGTCAGTTTGGAAAAACGTGAACACGATCGTCAACTTACTTCGTTTCACAACCTCCTGAGACCAATCTCAATGAAACCCCCGAGTATAATACCTCTCCCTACCTGCTCTGTTCTATTCAACTCCACCTCTCTAATTATCTTGTAATCCCTCCCCAAATGGCTTTTGGAGATTTGACGGATTCAATTAATTTTCAGAGAAACCCAAGCGAGCCCCCATGAAGACTCAAGCAACGCAGACTGAAGTGTGCCTCGGGAGGAAACCGCTGCCGCCCAACTACCTGTCGCTAAGCCCCAGGACGGTTCAACGGGTGAGTTTCTTAATTATGGTGGTATTTGCAAGCAACTGAATAACGCTGAATAACTGGATAATAATAAGGTAGGTTCTAACTTCGGAAACAGATTTGCATACATGACTCCGCTCAACTCGGAAAATTGAGAGAATTGTGTCGAAAGGCTGCAAATGTGGAAAAGTGTGGAAATAGTTAGTTTTTGACCGATTTCAACAACAAAAAACTAGAAGGAGAAGGTTATGGGGTGTAGGGTTTTACAGCAAATACAACAAAATACAGCAAAAATTAACTAACTGTAGAGTTTTAATTCAAATTTGAATATCAAGCGACACGCGAGAGAGATCTTCCGAACCCTGACTGTCATTATCCTCCAGGCGGAGAAGTGTTCCTTTCAACCATTTGGCTGGCGGGGGGAAAAACCAGGTTAGTACAAAAAATGGAATTTTCAGGAGAGCATTTTAAAGTTTCGATTGTTTTCCTAATTCGTTTTATCCTCGAGACTCAATATTCGATTATTTTCGATATCAAACATAACCTTCCCAACATAATCTTCTCTGACCCGATCAGCTGGTCGTGAAAGGGCGCCATTTGCGCTCCTATCCAGCAGGTTATTCTGTTTACATACCACGTTTCTTGGTATGTAAACAGAACGATGGTGATAATATTCTCTAAAAGCAATTGTGTAATCGTTATTATTATGTCTCCCTTGTGGGTTAGATGTCTGACAAGAAATTCCATACTCAGTATGTGTCTTAAGATACGTCTCTGCGGTGGTTTAGACCCCTTTGAGCAGAGTGTTGTTGAGTGTGACGACGATTTTCCTGACATAACTCGCGAAGATCTTGTGGAGTATCTTGTATTGAAGACGGATTTCATATCCCTGAAGCAACTGAAGTGCTGCAAATCTTTGGATCCGCACAACTTCGTTAATTCAGGGCATGTGAAATCCGTCTCATGCAAGTTACTCCCAGGTGACAAGGTGGTGGTGTTTGGAAAGGTAAGTAATTCAAATGTTATCCAATTATTATTAGGTTAATTGAAATAATAACGATGTATGCCATGTTTTGGGCAGGTAGTAGATTCAACAACGGTCGTTTGATGAAAATAATGTTATGATAGCATCCCCTGCCCATTGCTAAGTCAACATTGTTATGAAACTTTGAAAAATCATGGGAAAAGATCTACTCATGATAGAAGAATCCAGTTGATACCAAAACTCTCAGTGAGGGCTCTACTTTCAATTAAAAATTATAATAAACCACTTTCCCGACTCTAGCACGCACCCTACTTCGAGCCATGAAGCAGTACCTATTGTATGAGCAATTTTTCAAAATTAGGTTCCATATATGTATATATTGACCTAAACGTTTACTCCGTTTTATGGTTCGAATATGGATAGATTAACATGCAATGGAGATGTAAATATGTACTCCATCTCCTGAATTTCAAAATTCAAGTAAATTTTACTAATTGAACTTCAAAACAATCACGTATATGTATATATGTCAATATGTATATATTGACCTAAACGTTTACTCCGTTTTATGGTTCGAATATGGATAGATTAACATGCAATGGAGTCATTACTTGAATTTTGAAATTCAGAAGATGAAGTGCATATTTACATCGATCATTAAATGATCATTAAATGATCGATGTAAATATGCACTTCATCTCCTGAATTTCAAAATTCAAGTAAATTTTACTAACTACAAATTTAGTAAATTTTACTAATTGAACTTCAAAACAATCACTTAAATTGGTTCGAAATTATCTTCCTGGAACTTCGTACAAATCAAAACACTTGGACACAAACAAAAACATTTTGTGAAGCTCGTCCAATGAGGGTAGGTATTCTATTATTACTACCTAACTACTGATGACTGAGGTAACGTAAGCACATTAAAATGTGATGTATTTTTATTCTTACCGATGATGAAATGCCGAGAACAAACTAGTATTTGTTTGGAGTTTAGTTGTCGCCCTCTCAAATTGCGATTGATTCGAGCGAGCCACCTTGCTCTTCTTTTTTCTTATAGGTCTTTTGTCTTTTCACATTGGCTTCTAATGACTTTTGGTAAACCATACAACGAAATACTGCTCCCGTGACGGGAAGAGCAGCCAAACACCGGACAAATCGGCATGTCTAATGAAAAAATCTTTGTTTACAACGATGGGAAATCAGTCAGTTCATCGAACATGGTTGTCAGGAAAGCTGGGAATCAGCGATGCCAAAAGGCTGATATTCTTATTTTTTTGGAAAGTTCTCTTGTCTTTTTACACTGTTTCTAATCACTTTCTTTTCTAATCACAGCAAACCAAAAAATTAAATACCGCTTCCGGGACGAGAAGAGCAACTAATAACTGCATAAATTGGCATAATGAAAAACCGCCCATACAATCTTTGTTTACAACGGAGTCAACATGGCCGCCTTTCAGCGAGATTCGAATAACCGTTCGATTAGTCGAAGAATCGATACATCCATTCTGTGTGACGTCACACGGATAAAAGCAATACAGGAATCTACAATAACCCTGCCATTTTTTCACGAAAGTATCCTAAAACCGAAATGATAGCTCAAACTGCCCCTCAAATTAGTACGTCTTAATGGTAAATTCAATGGTTTTTGACATTTTCATGTCTTTGCTTTGGCACATGAACTGAAAAATCGTCACGAAAACTAAGCAAATCTTGCTCACGCGACCAATAAGTAAAATAGACTCACTGTGTTGCGTAGAGAACAATCAACTGTTTTGATGCTTGGGTACATGAACTAACAACCTTACTTCACTACCTTGTTGTGTAGAGGTTGACATGAAAATGTCCCAATGTGTTGCAGACTCGTATCCAAGCATTTAAAATTGAGTTTATGATTTACAAATTTCAGTAATAATTTTCTTTTCTGCCAAACATCATAATACGATGTGGATATATTATATCTTCACCTCTAACTTCACCTCTAACCAGAAAAAAACTCAGAACATCCGCTCGATTTTCCCTTAGTCCTCTTGAAATTTCAAGCATGGTAAGTAACGCTCCAGGATAAACGAAACGATAAATTGGAGGTTTTCCACTAACTGACGCGTTTTCCTCTTTAAAAATTGTCGAGTTACCTGGTCACGTGCAGTCTATTTTCCATACTTACTTGGTTGCTCGTAACCTAGTAAGTATGGAAATTATGATCATATGTAAGTATGGAAGTATCATATCGACAGCCCCACTGCAAAACCCGGTATGTCCAATACCAAAAAGTTTCCAGGAGACCGAAAAAACTGACATTTTTAACATATGAACCTGGCTTATAGGTTATTACATTTCACTACAGAAAAGAAATGAGAAGCCATAGCCCGATTTTGGCGACACTATTATGTGCGCAAGAGCACAATCTATCGAAAAGGCTCAAATCCTTATTTTTGGAAAAATTGGAACTTACAGGGTTTTGCAGTGGGGCTGTCGATATTATGATGTAATTTGACTGTCATGTCCAACTAGTTAACTCGAAATGTTCTTTTACTCACTGCCAGATACTTTGTGAATGGAGGATGGTGCTAGCAGGTATAGTCCGGGCAACGAAGACTAAAAACGCTGCAAATTATTACACAATGGTTTATTATTTTCTATATAGATCACTCGTCTACAAAATCACCAACCATCCAATATGAAAAGAAAAAGAAAAAAAAAAAAAATCAAAAAAAAAAAAAATCAAAAAAAATCAAAAAAAATCAAAAAAAAAATCAACATCACCAACCATCGATTGCATTTCGGTCTGCTCTAATTTGAACGGAGATTAGGCCTCTTTTGCGATTCACACTCGTGTTTTGATTTATATATATATATTTCAATATAAACACTTAAATTTTCGTAGTGAGCGAACGGTTTGTCCTACAGAGCTCCGCGTGGTCTCAAAAAATTCTATAGAATCTTAAATTGAAGGAAAAACAATACCTTTATATCGAAATTTTTTGAGTTAGGGCGTTTTCAAAATTTCAAAATTGATTTTGGAACCCTTAGGAGTGACCTACATCAACCAAAAGCTTCGGGGCACAACTAGACCCCAAATGGAGCCTACATACCAAATTTCATCAAAATCGGTCAATGCTAAGTGGCAAAAGTGCCGCGTACGGCGGACGGACGGCCAAATTTTTATTCGATTTTTGGATTCTACGTACCTTGAAACGTAAACCATCAAATTTTGAGGGGGTGTTAAAATTTTTTTTTTCTTGGTCGATTCCAAAGGTTCATTATTGAAAATAATAAACCAAAAGGGCCTGAGGTAGAAAAAAAATAGAACCCAAACCAAAATTGGCACAGATGTAGGGGTAGGTTTCCTTATTAACATACTAAAAGTCCTGGTGGGTGGGGCACGAACTCGAGGGGAGGGGGGTCACTAAAGGTCCCATTTTGGGGTTTTTCGTAAATATCTCGAAAACGGTGCATTTCTCGATAAAGCATGTCCTATGGTAAATTAAAGCTTATAAAATTCTCTACAACTTTGATTCTATACGTTTTATCGAAATTCCGAACCGTTACCGAGTTTTATGCATCCAAAAATAGAGAAATTTTGAAAATTCGGTTTTTAGGTCACGTTTTCTGGATAGCTTTGTTGAATTTCGTCCAAACCTAGTCCAGACCTAAAAACCGAATTTTCAAAATTCCTCTATTTTTGGATGCATAAAACTCGGTAACGGTTCGGAATTTCGATAAAACATATGGAATCAAAGTTGTAGAGAATTGTATAAGCTTTAATTTACTATAGGACATGCTTTACCGAGAAATGCACCGTTTTCGAGATATTTACGAATAACCCCAAAATGGGACCTTTAGTGATCCTCCTCCCCTCGAGCTCGTGCCCCACCCACCAGGACTTTTAGTATGTTAATAAGGATACCCACCCCTACATCTGTGCCAATTTTGGTTTGGGTTCTATTTTTTTCTACCTCAAACCCTTCGTTGCCCGGACTAGTAAACTCAGTTCCGGTTTGTTCTCGAAACAGAAATTTCGTGAATGAGAGCTCCGAATAATCACTAACGCCCCAGCCAATAGGAAGCATGGTAGCTGATACTCGCAAACGAAAGTTGACACAAAATATCGCCTACAGTGAAGATATCTCGATTTTCACCAAAAAACGACTAACCTGGTCCCCCCCCCCTCCTCCGCCATTTAACAATATCTATACATAGGCGTATTCCAACAAGTGACGACGTTTTTATTTTGTTTCTGGGACCGTCAATTCTTCGTAAGTCAGCTTAAATGGACTTGGCCAAATTAGGTCCTTCCATGTAAAGCTAATCACGAGAAGAGGTAATGTACCGCTACCCTAGTTGCTAATATCAATATAATATAAAACCATTTGCAAACGGAGAAATTACGAGAAATGATCTAAAGACTCAAGTTTCATCTGAAATTGCTTCAACTGGCGTTGACTGGAGGATTCCAATGCACTAACAATAAAGCAAAAAAGTCTGTCAAGTGGGTTTGGCACATAGCTTCTCCGTGTCCATAACCCGATTGTATAGATGATCCAAAACATCAATCACTAAGTACCTTGCACTATCCTCATAGGGTACCGTCTACTCGTCAACCCGCACAATCTCTGAATATTTCTTCGAAATCGGATGGAAAATCTGGAAGTTATGGCTGTTACAAGCAAAGTCACGTTTGCGCATGCGCAGTGGCTTCTATCTGTTCCAGGGCGATGACTTTTATAGAGGATTATCTACACCATCTGAACCATCTACACCATCCTGAAAAATGACATCAATTTCGGATGAAAAATGTAGGTGTTATGGCTGGATTTTACATTTGCGCGTGCGCAGAGGCCACTGTCAATTTGGGAGCGATGATTTTCATATGGGACCGCCTACACACAAATCCGCATAATCCCTGAAAATGTCATTGAAATCAGATGGGAAATGTATAAATTATGGTGTTACAAGGAATTCATGTTTGCGCATGCGCAGTAGCTACTATCAGTCCGGGGGTGATGATTTTCATAGGGGACCATCTACACGCCAACTCGCACAATCCTTTGAAATTTCATCGAAATCAGACTTTCAGACGAAATCTAACTTCGTATAGATTTTTACGTTAAGAATTTTATGACAGACAGACAGTCATGGAACCAAATTGTTCAGGAAAGCCTGAAACGCGCGTGGGAATTTTGCTTTTCGAGATTTTTTTTTTTGTCCTTGAAAACTGAACAAAATTCTTCCGATACCATGATAGACTCGGAAGCAATTAGCGGCCCATCTTTTACTACCATAATATGGTAATTTTACTACCATAATCACTCATAAATTGTAAGCCCTGTACCATTGAAAGACATATATTATATGTCTTTCAATGGTACAGGGCTTACAATTTATGAGTGATTACGTTTGCAAATAGTTTTGGATGACAGGGAATTCGATCAGGACTACATTAACACTGGTCATGAACCAGTTTTTTGTGTCCGCAAACTCGTTTCTTGTTTCCCTTATCGACGTTTCCTGGTTGAAAGATCTCGTGCCACTTGATATTTTCCAAAACACCAGCGTTGAACCATATTGGTTGCTATGCCCTTTTTTCAGGCGCAAAGGGTCGACCAGGGGTCCGAAGGCCAGCAATTTACAGCACAACGCCCCGCTCGAGTAATGAATAGGTTGGGAGAGTGATTAATCTTTCGCTCTTTTCCCCTTTTGGCCTGACATCATTCTTCTGACGCGTACGAGGTTCAATTTAGTAGATTGGCTGACAGGATTCTCTGAAGAGGAAAAGAGGAAAAAATATATCGCAAAAAGTTATAAACATGAGAAGGCGTCTTCTAACCAGTGGTCTTCTAACACTGTTTGCCTTACTACAAATATGCAAAATAAATAAATACATTTTTGTTGTGATTCTCCTAAATTTCCATTTTTTGCAAGTAATATTTAGCTGATGATGTTGCAGCCCTTTGTAAAGATTATGCGAGTGAAGGAGCTCAGGAGAAACTGCAACTTTATGCTAGGGCGGCGGATGAATGGTGTTCCAAATGGAGAGTGAAAGTGAACCCGTCCAAATCTCAGTTGATAAACTTCACCCTCCGGAGAAACGTTTTTCCTTGCTCCATCACATTAAGCGGTACTACGATCGAAGAAACAGACGAAACCCGTTACCTGGGTCTTAGGTTAGACTCAAAGCTAACATGGGCATCCCATATATCATCAGTAGTCTAAAAGACTCGTTCCCGAATGTATATGCTCAAGCACTTGCTAACCAGCTCTGCTATACCTTTGCACTCAAAAAAGCTTATATACCTACTGCTTATTAGACCGGTATGGCAGTACGGGTGCACCATTTGGTCGTCAGCAGCGGACTCGCATATTAAAAAGATACAAACCGTACAAAATCGTATTCTCCGGCTGATGACTTCAGCAGACTGGTTTGTAAGTAACAAAATGCTGCACAAAGACTTGGACATACCTGAGGTCGCTGACGTTCTCCATTTTTCATATCGAAAATACCACCTGACTCTTCAATCCCACCCTAATGAACTGGTCCAACATATATATAATAACCCCCCACCACCAAGAAGTAGACGAAGGCTCAAAAGAAAATGGCACTCGGATCTCGCCGGGAGTTGAAATTAAAATATAGAAATATACAACTATTCTAGTCCACCATTATTACATACTTATTGTTATTATGTTACTTATTACGTACTTATTATTACCAAAATGTTACATCATAGATTACCTGTCACGTTGTTTATTATTTAATTGATGTTATATAATTTAGTTTATGTTGTGGCTCACCACTGGGTGGAACCCACTCTTCAAAGTTATGCGGTATAAACATTTGCTCCGCTCAACTGTAATGTACTATGTACAATAAAGTTTAAAATTTAAAAAAAAAAATATTTAGCCAATTTCGGAAAATTTTTATAATATTTAGGTACTATTTCATTATTATCAAGGAAGTTAGATTAAATATGAGAATGGAATAAGTACGTATTTTGCTCTGGATACTAGCCCGCAAAACACCAGAAAGTTGAAAAGGTCGATAACTACGATAGATTGCGGATGATACGCGAACTAGCGCGTGGCCTGGCGATGCAAGCAAGCAGTTAAAAAAAAGGAATTTTTCGGGACTGTTTAGAGTGAGAGATGATGATCGGAGGGTGCGGGGGGGGGGGGTCATCGCGGTGTCTAGTATTGCCTTACCCCCACTACCTCACCACCAGCTATGGCAAACAGTCGGAAAACTGTTTTGTGACCTTGAAAGCAGAGAAACTTGGAAGATGAGCCATGGATACTTATTAGCCCCGGCATGGCAAGACATGAAATATCCATCGACCCACATTATTTATCTCAAGGGAGGAAAGCAGTTTGTTTTTTCGCCGTCGCAAGTGCAACTGTTTGGCACTGACTGGTGTTCCCAATTTTACTCAGTATAAGTAAATGGTTTGAAACAACGGTAATTGTCCTATCCAGTTGATTCGACTGTATCCTATCTCGACAATATCCGAGACAGTGACTGTTGAACGTTTTCCTTGGAATTACAGGTGAGGATGGTTTCGCAAGGTGCTCAAACCAACGGCGATAAAGCGGCTGCCACGACGAGGAAACTAATGAAAAGTTTTTCGGAAGTTGGGAAATTTGGCACTTTGCCGCAGCCCGTACAGCCGCCTCCCCCGGAAATTCATGAGCCTCTCCAAAGAACGCAATCCGAAGAACCGAGGTAAGTATCAGACACTAGACGAAAAGATTGTCCCTTCGAGTGATGGTTTGCCAAGCTATTATTTTTTTAATGAACTCTCTCTAGGTTGAACCTACCTCCATTTTATAGCGAGAAAGGGAATCGGTTCGAGGTTCCTTGGCCCAGTTCACTAGTTTTCTATGTGTTTTTGCATCCTTATCTAACTTTAGGGCATCTGTTATGGCCCTTCGGCTTGACCAAATATCCCGCCTTGTATGACAAATCAGGAACACACTACAGAGTGTCCCAGTAACCCCACCTTATTTTCTCTAATTGAGGATGAAAAAAAAAACGGACCAAAATAATTCCAATAGTTCTAATTGTGGTCTGTTGATTTAACATTTGAGGAGGGAATCGTCGATTTTCCGTGGAATCTTTTCCAAGTGTCGTTTTCAACGCGGATTATATCTCCTTTGTACATCTAGACAATGCTGTCTATAAATTGTACAATTTTGTTATTGCCCACAAGTAAATGGACATTCCACAACGTACTCTTCTAAAACCAATCAACCGTAAAGTATCCACGCATGTTATTATCATATCCATGCTATTTTCGTGTTGTACTCCCAAGTGTTCTAATAAACCCGAGTTCTTTAATCTTCTTAAACATTTAATTAATATCACCCCAATCCATTGCACCTCTTATACACAACAAATTTTTTTACTCTTTGGGATTGATTCATCAGTGATGAATCATCACCCTTTATAAGAAAATCGATGATTTCCTCCCTTAAAAGTGACTTTTTCGGCTGTAGATGCGGTAAAATTAAATCAAATCAGGAAAGGGATATCACCACGAGATTCAGCGTAGAAAACTGTGCTGAGTGATGACTCTTGAGGTCTACCTTCATCTCAATTTTGACCTGTGTGGAATGGGCCATAGACGCTCAGCCATAGATTTAAGGCGCGCCTTGACTGACCCGCAACACTTCCCGAGCCGCGCGGCCACATCATTCCTTTACGACAGAACTTCTTATTCGCCCAACTTCTCGAATCCATCGAAAAACAAATCTCCACTGAAATTTTCTTAAAGGTCTGACATGAATAAAGCCTGTAGAACTATAGAAAACCATTTTCAACGGTATTAATTCGTGCTTTTAACAAGATAGTTAATAAGTAGATACAATAGTATGAAGAGTTGAACATCGTCGCTTAAGATGCATCATGGCACATCTAACATTTTGTCGAAAATGAGGTTAGAACGGTTTCTTATATGAATTTTCGCGCCTGAGTGATTGGTGGACTTAGTTTTTCGATTGCTCCACTTGAAACGCTGTAATTTCTGATTTAGTTATCATAGCACAACTAAAATCATCTTACATCTTGGCACATCTACAATCTTCAACATGGCGGAAGGCTACAGCTCAGATGATGAGCTGGGTTTTGTTTGACTACGTTAATGATTAGGGAGTGTTTCCTGAAAAATTATTTTGTAATCTATTCTCCACTGAATAAACTTCAATAAAAACAAAATACCATGTCCCAAGCTATCTGGAATGACAACTAATTCTTCGTTGAAAGTTGCAGATTTACTTGTGCTATGATGCTATGTTCTGAGAAAGTTTGATGTGCCATGATGTTTCATGTTTTTCTAGCAGCTTTCTTATAGAAAAGTCATTGCCAATTTCAAGGGGAAGAAACGCCCTAAGTCTTCCGTTGCTGCACGATCTGATTTTTATTCACGATGTATGACAAATTGTTAGGAGGAAGGCTCTAACCACAGTGAAGACACACCTTTCACTCATGACCTTCCTTATAAAAGGCAAAACAGGCCCAACTCTGGCATTCTAGTTTACCGACCAAAAAGAGACTCTCTCCAATTGGTCTTACTCAATGGCTGTATTCTCTAAATCACAAAACTGAGTTCTCTAAACTTCTTTCTTAAAGTTTTTGGGACCTTACAGCTAAAATTTAAAATCTTATAGTCCCAAGTTGTAAGCCAGAAAGTAAGGCGCCAGTAAGTGTCTCCGTCACTTTACAAATTTCTCTATTTAGAAATTGGAAATTAGCTAAAATTAAACTACCTATCATAGGTCGAAAATTTAAGTGCTTGCTGTGCTTTGTACCTAATGATAGAAAAAAATCTAAAAATAGAAAAATTTCAATACCGGTGTTAGTACTACTAACGTGATATTAGGCAATCTTGGTTCTTGAATTGAGAAAACTAAAAACGTGATTTTATTGGTGGTCTACGATCTCACAAATGAAACCTTGAAACTTCTCAACTCTCTTCTGAAGATGAAGTTGCATTCAAATTGTGACTTCTCCATAATATTATACCTATTACATTTTGCTTCCAAGACTACCAAGATAGCAGAAGCATTGTTTTACTTTTCATGGTTGAAAAAAAAGTTCTCCGAAATCAGAATTTCCACTCGTGTTTTACGTTTCTAGCCTTCCTGAACAATTTTGGTTTCGTGTCTGTCTGACATAAAACTATCGAAGTTATTGTCCGATTCCGATGAAATTTTCAGAGATTGTGCGGATTTGCAGAATTTCAATGATTTCTCTTATTTAATTCTCGAACTCTTGCTTTTACTTGGAGAAGGATGAATTTCATAGTTTTTCAGTGAACTAGGTAGGTATATCACTGCCAGCTACAGAGTATTGCCGTTTCACCACGAAACACAGAGAAAATGTGGTACATCATAGCACAAGTGAGAGGAAAAATTTCAACAGCATAGCACATCTACAAGATTTTTTGACATATGATGTTTACTGTACTATTAAATGCAATTCAAGTTAGCAGACAGTAAATAAAGGCAGACCGATGAATAAAAATGTTAAAAACTATAAATTTTATCGACCAAATCGGTTTTTTTGCTCTCCTGAAAAGTAGGCAAAAGTTAGATGTGCCATGATGCATCTTAAGCGACGACATACTGTTAAGTCAATTACTTTTTTATTCAAAATTCCCACCCACCATATTTTAGTATAATGTTTAGGATATGTTACTCTAACATTCACCAGAGTTTGGAGCCATTTGAAGATGACTATTTTTTGTAAAGTACGAAAATGTTCGAAATTACTACTGAAATCAGCTATCACCCAAAATCGGGCGTTCATAACTTTTCTTCTATTGATCCGGAATGGACCAAATTTCATTATAATGTTCACCAGTTATATAAGAAACATACCCCAGAATTTGTGGCAGAATTATATCTCAGAATTATATTGTCTTGCACTCTGTCAGCAGTATCTTGTGTGTTCAGAATTATTCTTGAAAAAAAAAAATTGCTATTAATAATAAAGTGCGTCTATGAACTAGAAAGTGGTTTGTGTTCACAAAAAGTAGTTCTGCAGAACCAAAACGCCCGTAAAAGTATCTTCAGTTTTATGATATATTCTAAATAATTTGAGGCATTCCACCCGATGGTGGAGGTGAATCAAATGTATTCCATTTATGTGGGGTGATCCCTACTGAATAGACGATCCTTTCTATTTCTGTTGCCTCCGAATTGTATGCAAGGAAATAGGGGTGCGCCTAATTTTTTTAAACATTTTTAATCGAAAGTAGATATCATCTTGAGAATTTTTAACACTAGCCGTTCTCTTTTTGGATGAGTAGATCTTTTGAATGTTTATGACGTCACGCGTCCCTCCCGCCTGGGCGGGACCCCCCAGCCTATTGTGACGTCATAAAAATTCGAAACTTTGAAAAATCATAGAAAATGATCTTCTCACGCTAGAAGGTCGCGGTTGGTGCCAAAATTCTCAGAATGAGGTCTAGTTTAGATTAAAAATAACAATAAACAGTTTTTCCGACCCATGCGCACACCCTTTGACTTTATCACAGTGGGTCGTACCTACTCACTTTTTTCCATGACATATGAAATTTTTCTTTTATTTTAGAAAAATTTGAATTCTTGTTAGTTTTTTTTTTGTAAATGTACTGAATTCAATGTATATTTCTCCTAGATCCCCGTTTCTTCCGGCCAGCCCCAAAGAGATTTTCATCAACTTCGAACCTCTGGAGAAGAAGCAGAAAAAGAAATTGGGGAAAGCTCTGTCGGACGGTGAAATGTTGGAGAGCAAAGGAGGCAAAGAGGACGAGCCCTGCACGTTGTCCGATGGAGAATTGGCATCAGCCAAGAGCACTCAAGAGGCTGAGGATGAAGATCAACTGGGACCAACCATAGGGCACCACCTTGAACCTCCAGCCCCACGTAAACTGGTGAGTTATCCTAGTGTGCATGAGGACTTCCAGTGTAGCACTAATACCAATACCACTGTACAGGTCGCTGTATGTGGTCAGTACAGCAACACTCTGGCAAAGAGAAAAGAAAGAAGATACCATCATTAGATGGTATTTTGTTTTTAAAACAGTAGAGACGAGGGAATTACCCCAACAATTTTACGAGTACATTCATTGTAGTTAAAAGTATGCATGTTCAGAGTTTGGCCTTTGAGTGAACATCTAGGTCAGTTGAACTATGACTATAACCCGCATCAGAAAAGGATTCCGTGCTTGTTGAAGGAGTGACTTGATAAAATTATATGCAAGTGGTAATTCCTGTGTTTTCGTAAGTAGTTATTACGTGCTTGCTGGCTGAATCATGCAGTTGGGAATATGGTTTAGGAGATGGGATATCACTGGAAGATTTTTGGAATTGAGTTGAGAGAAAATGTACCTTCTACCCCATATCTATTAATATTACGACCTTTTGACCTTGAACTAGAGCTCTTATCAATGTAATCAGCGACCCCTCTCCACCACACCTGCCTCCCTGAAAGTAGGAAGTGCCTAGTTGAAAGGGGGGGGGGGGGGCACTTCAATAACAGGTCAAGTTCAAGGTCAACCTATATTAACCTAGGTTAACCTATATTTTCTCTCAGGCAAACCTACAATCTACTTCTAGGTCAGTTGAGTCCGTTCAGAAAAGGCTCTTTCTGATTCCGTGCTTGTTGAAGGAGTGAACTTGATAGTGATTACGTGCTTGCTGACTGAATCATGCAGTTGGGAATATGGTTTAGAAGATGGGATATCACTGAAAGATTTTTGGAATTAAGTGGAGAGAAAATGTTGGTTCTTCCCCATAACTATCAATATTACGACCTTTTGACCTTGAACTAGGCCTCTTATCATTGTAATCCGCGGCCCCCTCCACCACCCTTTTCCTCCCTGAAAGTAGGAAGTGCCTAGTTGAAGGGGGGGGGGGACTTCAATAAGAGGTCAAGTTCAAGGTCAACCTATATTAACCTAGGTTAACCTATATTTTCTCTCAGGCAAACCTACAATCAATGTATAGGTCAGTTGAGTCCGGTCAGAAAAGGCTCTTTCTGATTCCGTGCTTGTTGAAGGAGTGAACTTGATAGTGATTACGTGCTTGCTGGCTGAAACATGCAGTTGGGAATATGGTTTAGAAGATGGGATATCACTGAAAGATTTTTGGAATTAAGTGGAGAGAAAATGTTGGTTCTTCCCCATAACTATCAATATTACGACCTTTTGACCTTGAACTAGGCCTCTTATCATTGTAATCCGCGGCCCCCTCCACCACCCTTTTCCTCCCTGAAAGTAGGAAGTGCCTAGTTGAAGGGGGGGGGGGACTTCAATAAGAGGTCAAGTTCAAGGTCAACCTATATTAACCTAGGTTAACCTATATTTTCTCTCAGGCAAACCTACAATCTACGTCTAGGTCAGTTGAGTCCGTTCAGAAAAGGCTCTTTCTGATTCCGTGCTTGTTGAAGGAGTGAACTTGATAGTGATTACGTGCTTGCTGACTGAATCATGCAGTTGGGAATATGGTTTAGAAGATGGGATATCACTGAAAGATTTTTGGAATTAAGTGGAGAGAAAATGTTGGTTCTTCCCCATAACTATCAATATTACGACCTTTTGACCTTGAACTAGGCCTCTTATCATTGTAATCCGCGGTCCCCTCCACCACCCTTTTCCTCCCTGAAAGTAGGAAGTGCCTAGTTGAAGGGGGGGGGGGGGGCACTTCAATAAGAGGTCAAGTTCAAGGTCAACCTATATTAACCTAGGTTAACCTATATTTTCTCTCAGGCAAACCTACAATCTACGTCTAGGTCAGTTGAGTCCGTTCAGAAAAGGCTCTTTCTGATTCCGTGCTTGTTGAAGGAGTGAACTTGATAGTGATTACGTGCTTGCTGACTGAATCATGCAGTTGGGAATATGGCTTAGAAGATGGGATATCACTGAAAGATTTTTGGAATTAAGTGGAGAGAAAATGTTGGTTCTTCCCCATAACTATCAATATTACGACCTTTTGACCTTGAACTAGGCCTCTTATCATTGTAATCCGCGGTCCCCTCCACCACCCTTTTCCTCCCTGAAAGTAGGAAGTGCCTAGTTGAAGGGGGGGGGGGGGACTTCAATAAGAGGTCAAGTTCAAGGTCAACCTATATTAACCTAGGTTAACCTATATTTTCTCTCAGGCAAACCTACAATCAATGTCTAGGTCAGTTGAGTCCGGTCAGAAAAGGCTCTTTCTGATTCCGTGCTTGTTGAAGGAGTGAACTTGATAGTGATTACGTGCTTGCTGACTGAATCATGCAGTTGGGAATATGGTTTAGAAGATGGGATATCACTGAAAGATTTTTGGAATTAAGTGGAGAGAAAATGTTGGTTCTTCCCCATAACTATCAATATTACGACCTTTTGACCTTTAACTAGGCCTCTTATCATTGTAATCCGCGGTCCCCTCCACCACCCTTTTCCTCCCTGAAAGTAGGAAGTGCCTAGTTGAAGGGGGGGGGGGGGGGGCCACTTCAATAAGAGGTCAAGTTCAAGGTCAACCTATATTAACCTAGGTTAACCTATATTTTCTCTCAGGCGAACCTACAATCTACGTCTAGGTCAGTTGAGTCCGTTCAGAAAAGGCTCTTTCTGATTCCGTGCTTGTTGAAGGAGTGAACTTGATAGTGATTACGTGCTTGCTGACTGAATCATACATTTGGAATATGGTTTAGGAGATGGGATATCACTGAAAGATTTTTGGAATTAAGTGGAGAGAAAATGTTGGTTCTTCCCCATAACTATCAATATTACGACCTTTTGACCTTGAACTAGATCTCTTATCAATGTAATCAGCGACCCCTCTCCACCACCCCTGCCTCCCTGAAAGTAGGAAGTGCCTTGTGAGGGGGAAGGGTAACTTCATTAAGAGGTCAAGTTCAAGGTCAAAAGGTCGTAATATTGATAGTTGTGGCATACTCAGGCAGTCCTACAATCAACATCTAGGTCAGTTGAAATACGGCTGTGACCCGCACCATAATTGAAGGAATGAAGTTGATAGAATTATCCGCAAGTTGCAATTCCTAGCCACAAATTCCTGTGTTTTCGTAAGCAGTGATTTCGTTCTTGATGGCTGAATAATGTAATTAAGAAGATGGTCTAAGAGACGGGATATCACTGAATAATTTTTGGAATTGAATAGAGAAAAAATGTTGGTTTTACCCCATATCTATTAGTATTACGACCATTTGACCTTGAACTAGACCTCTTATCGTTGTAATCAGCGACCCCCCTCCACCACTCTCTTCCTCCTGAAAGAAGGAAGTGTCTGGTGTGTGTGTGAACGCCAGGGATGAAGGTGAGGGGGTCACTTCAACTAAAGGTTAAGTTGTGACGACCCTACATTTAAACGGGACAAACCAATTGGTTTGTTCCCGATTTGTTGGAGCTACGCCTGTAGAGATATCCGATTCATAGAGATATGAATCGATATCCTCTTCAGGCCGGCTGATTAATCTAATCACTGGTTTGAAGGGTTAGGGTCGTCACACCCCTCCTCTGACTAATTATGAGCAATAAGGTGAATTTCAATCTGAAATTCATCCTATATTGTTACATGGTAGCAGAGCGTGGTTTGGTGGAAATGCACTGAATATAGTTCATCATATCCCCTCCACTTTTTCTTGGGTATTCCAGAAGGAATTACCCAAAGAGAATTCCAGAAGGAATCTCTATATTATTAAATTATATTAAACTCACTCCCTTGTTAGGCTTTGCCAATCTGGCACTTTATTAATTTCAATTACGTTTTTCTTTTATATAAGCCTTTTCTAAGTTTGCCATTTCAATCATTACACTTGAATGTTTCGCCGTTCGTATTCTTTATTTAGTTTGCTTTCTCCTCAGTTCCATTGATTTATTCTTTTATGTATAAATGGCCCATTCGTGGCATAAATGACCCATTCGTGGCATTCATCTTCTTCTTCTTCTTTTTGAATGGTACCATCACGATGGAGGAATTCCCTTGAAGCTTCCAGATGTCCTTTCCTGGACTTCATACTATTTTTCAGTCCCTTTGACTTTTTTCAAACGTACTTCTGTTTGAAACCCAGAAGTATGTTTTAGGGAGAGGAGTGTGACGATCCTACATTTAAACGGGACAAACCAACTGGTTTGTTCCCGATTTGTTGGAGCTACGCCTGTAGAGATATCCGATTCATAGAGATATGAATCGATATCCTCTTCGGGCCGGCTGATTAATCTAATCACTGGTCTGAAGGGGTAGGGTCGTCACACCCCTCCTCTGACTAATTATGAGCAATAAGGTGAATTTCAATCTGAAATTCATCCTATATTGTCACAAAGTTCAAGGTCAAAAGTTCTTAGTATCAATAATTATGGCGTAGAACCAACATTTTCTCTCTACTGAATAATTATTCACAATTACATTTTCATTGACATTTATACGTTCCTGGTGTAAGTTTCAGCCTCATGTTTATTATTCCTCATCGTGCTCAGATTGCAAAAGTGTGATTCATAGAGAAATGGGGGATGCTGTATCGCTGGGACAGCTTCATCTTGGCTCAACAGGGCGCCAAAAAAAAAAAAGTCCATTCATGCAGCATGAATTAATGAGCGAATTTTCAAAGAAATCATTCAGTTTAAGGTGTGGTTAAGAAGAGGACCAATGGTGTTGCAATTTGTAGTAGAAAGTTTATTTTTCGATTCTTGCTTTATATATATATGTATATATATTTTTTTTAACTTGCTTTTACACCAATAATCGACGTCACGGAAGACGTGAAATCACTGGGCTGAAAGCTGAATCTGGGAGCCCGAGAAGCGTTCTGATTAGGGAAGCTCCTGGACGTAGTTAAAGATGAATGCGACAGATCGCGTTCATGATCACTTGTTCCCAAACTCACACAACAAGTCACCTTGTTAATCACATATTTTTCTCCTTGGTGCGTTACCTGCTGCATCTAAGTAATTAATTTAATAACATTTAAATATATTCACGATATGTACGAAAAAATCGTGCGATTTTCAATAATGCACTCGGTTTTAAACGTTTCTATCGGTGGCAGTTGTCGATTGAAAATTTGAACGAGGACTTTTTTTTTTTTTTTTTTTTTTTTTTTTTTTTTTTTTTTGAGGCCATTGCAATAGCTTCATTTTCTTTGAAAATTCGCTAATAACACGCTGCAAATTATTGCTGGGTATGCTTTGAAGGTCTTAGGAGTCCATATTCATGTTCTAGTCGTCTCTACAAACTCATAGAGTACCCACACGGCTACTGCATTTCTGGTTACAACAAATATACGCACGTATTCATTATATATATATATAACTACAAACTTTTCTTAATTTTGGACAATTTTCATTTTTGAAAAAAGCATTCATATCAGAAATTTTGTGCTGAATCCGAATATACCATAAATTACCATGATTTTCAATGTAAAAACCACAAAAAACGGGAAAAACCCATTTTTTTGGGAGTTTTTTTGAATTTTGGACCACTTTGGATTGTCCAAAATTGCTGGTTAACGAACTTGACCTATGGTTTGTTGTTACAAACATTTTAGCAAAAACTAAAAAAAAATTTTTAAACAATTACTCAAGTTATCGTCCGGAATGACACATATATATATATATATATATATATACATATGATTTTTGGAAAAACTTCAGGGATCGTTTCAGAATGTTCCAAAACGGATTTCAGTGTGAAAATTTTTCGAAAAAGTCGATTCTAAAAATTTTGAGGCCATTGCAATAGCTTCATTTTCTTTGAAAATTCGCTAAAAATGCATTCGTATCAGAAATTTTGTGCTGAATCCGAATATACCATATATTACCATGATTTTCAATGTAAAAACCACAAAAAACGGGAAAAACCCATTTTTTTGGGAGTTTTTTGAATTTTGGACCACTTTGGATTGTCCAAAATTGCTGGTTAACGAACTTGACCTATGGTTTGTTGTTACAAACATTTTGGCAAAAACTAAAAAAATTTTTTTAAACAATTACTCAAGTTATCGTCCGGAATGACACATATGTGTATATATATATATATATATATACATATGATTTTTGGAAAAACTTCAGGGATCGTTTCAGAATGTTCAAAAACGGATTTCAGTGTGAAAATTTTTCGAAAAAGTCGATTCTAAAAATTTTGAGGCCATTGCAATAGCTTCATTTTCCTTGAAAATTCGCTAATAACACGCTGCAAATTATTGCTGGGTATGCTTTGAAGATCTTAGGAGTCCATATTCATGTTCTAGTCGTCTCTACGAACTCATAGAGTACCCACACGGCTACTGCATTTCTGGGTACAACAAATATACGCACGTATTCATTATATATATATATAGCTACAAACTTTTCTTAATTTTGGACAATTTTCATTTTTGAAAAATGCATTCGTATCAGAAATTTTGTGCTGAATCCGAATATACCATATATTACCATGATTTTCAATGTAAAAACCACAAAAAACGGGAAAAACCCATTTTTTTGGGAGTTTTTTGAATTTTGGACCACTTTGGATTGTCCAAAATTGCTGGTTAACGAACTTGACCTATGGTTTGTTGTTACAAACATTTTGGCAAAAACTAAAAAAATTTTTTTAAACAATTACTCAAGTTATCGTCCGGAATGACACATATGTGTATATATATATATATATATATACATATGATTTTTGGAAAAACTTCAGGGATCGTTTCAGAATGTTCCAAAACGGATTTCAGTGTGAAAATTTTTCGAAAAAGTCGATTCTAAAAATTTTGAGGCCATTGCAATAGCTTCATTTTCCTTGAAAATTCGCTAATAACACGCTGCAAATTATTGCTGGGTATGCTTTGAAGATCTTAGGAGTCCATATTCATGTTCTAGTCGTCTCTACGAACTCATAGAGTACCCACACGGCTACTGCATTTCTGGGTACAACAAATATACGCACGTATTCATTATATATATATATAGCTACAAACTTTTCTTAATTTTGGACAATTTTCATTTTTGAAAAATGCATTCGTATCAGAAATTTTGTGCTGAATCCGAATATACCATATATTACCATGATTTTCAATGTAAAAACCACAAAAAACGGGAAAAACCCATTTTTTTGGGAGTTTTTTGAATTTTGGACCACTTTGGATTGTCCAAAATTGCTGGTTAACGAACTTGACCTATGGTTTGTTGTTACAAACATTTTGGCAAAAACTAAAAAAATTTTTTTAAACAATTACTCAAGTTATCGTCCGGAATGACACATATGTGTATATATATATATATATACATATGATTTTTGGAAAAACTTCAGGGATCGTTTCAGAATGTTCAAAAACGGATTTCAGTGTGAAAATTTTTCGAAAAAGTCGATTCTAAAAATTTTGAGGCCATTGCAATAGCTTCATTTTCCTTGAAAATTCGCTAATAACACGCTGCAAATTATTGCTGGGTATGCTTTGAAGATCTTAGGAGTCCATATTCATGTTCTAGTCGTCTCTACGAACTCATAGAGTACCCACACGGCTACTGCATTTCTGGGTACAACAAATATACGCACGTATTCATTATATATATATAGCTACAAACTTTTCTTAATTTTGGACAATTTTCATTTTTGAAAAATGCATTCGTATCAGAAATTTTGTGCTGAATCCGAATATACCATATATTACCATGATTTTCAATGTAAAAACCACAAAAAACGGGAAAAACCCATTTTTTTGGGAGTTTTTTGAATTTTGGACCACTTTGGATTGTCCAAAATTGCTGGTTAACGAACTTGACCTATGGTTTGTTGTTACAAACATTTTGGCAAAAACTAAAAAAATTTTTTTAAACAATTACTCAAGTTATCGTCCGGAATGACACATATGTGTATATATATATATATATATATACATATGATTTTTGGAAAAACTTCAGGGATCGTTTCAGAATGTTCCAAAACGGATTTCAGTGTGAAAATTTTTCGAAAAAGTCGATTCTAAAAATTTTGAGGCCATTGCAATAGCTTCATTTTCCTTGAAAATTCGCTAATAACACGCTGCAAATTATTGCTGGGTATGCTTTGAAGATCTTAGGAGTCCATATTCATGTTCTAGTCGTCTCTACGAACTCATAGAGTACCCACACGGCTACTGCATTTCTGGGTACAACAAATATACGCACGTATTCATTATATATATATATAGCTACAAACTTTTCTTAATTTTGGACAATTTTCATTTTTGAAAAATGCATTCGTATCAGAAATTTTGTGCTGAATCCGAATATACCATATATTACCATGATTTTCAATGTAAAAACCACAAAAAACGGGAAAAACCCATTTTTTTTGGGAGTTTTTTGAATTTTGGACCACTTTGGATTGTCCAAAATTGCTGGTTAACGAACTTGACCTATGGTTTGTTGTTACAAACATTTTGGCAAAAACTAAAAAAATTTTTTTAAACAATTACTCAAGTTATCGTCCGGAATGACACATATGTGTATATATATATATATATATACATATGATTTTTGGAAAAACTTCAGGGATCGTTTCAGAATGTTCCAAAACGGATTTCAGTGTGAAAATTTTTCGAAAAAGTCGATTCTAAAAATTTTGAGGCCATTGCAATAGCTTCATTTTCCTTGAAAATTCGCTAAAAGTGTTGTCCAAACGCTGTATTCGAAGCCCAAGTATGAATGATTCATGAGATGTGCCGACTGGTCGTTTTTCCGGATTTCCCAACTTGTCTGAAACTGTCAGAACAGCGGCAATTGGTTTCTAATTTTTGTCATCTTTTTTCAGATATCAGCAGACTCTCAAGAAGAAGAGTTTCACGAGAACCTCATTTATCAAAACATTTTTCGTCGAACCGTGAGGACTGACTCGATGGAGAGCCCGGTGAACGGAGTGGACGCGAATGGTCTGGCGGTCGCATCTTCGCCGTCGCCTTTCGCTTCCTGCGACTCCCTCAACACCAAAGACCACAGCGACGGAATATGGAACGAATCCCAAATGACGGTCAGTAATTTGGGAAATAGTAACCGTAAGTAATAAAGCGGCCAAGACACAAAAATTTTACCTAATGCTTTATGAAGACGGAATTTGGTGATAGCACTGTGCGGTCGACAACGTTGTTGATTCTGCAACCACTTTCCCATCTCAGTAATTTTTGCTTCCTCACTACCGAAGGTAGGGAAGCTTTGTATTCGTGAAAGAAGTGGAAAAAAAATGTTGCTTTTTGCGTTTTAGAGCTTCCCGAACAATTTTGGTTCCGTGTCTGTCTGTCTGTCTGTCGGTCTGTCTGTCTGTCGGTCTGTCGGTCTGTCTGTGGTCAATCCTTGTCCCGGGCAAACCTATACTAACCTGTGGTCCGATTTTGATGAAATTTTCAGGGATTGTGCGGGTTAGGTACTGGACGGTCCCCTATCAATTTCAGCACCTTCGGACCAATAGGAGCGAGTGCGCATGCGCAAACGTGAATTTCCTGGAACCTCGGTTTCTTATTGTTCATTTTAATCTAAACTAGACCTCATTCCGAGAATTTTGGTACCAACCGCGACCTTCTAGCATGTGCAAATCTTTTCAAATGAATTTTTAAAATTTCGACCGTTTATGACGTCACAGTGGGTTGGGGGGTCCCGCCCTGGCGAGAGGGGCGCGTGACGTCATAAACGGTCGAAACTTTGAAAAATCATAGAAACAGATCTACTCACGCTAGAAGGTCGCGGTTGGTGCCAAAATTCTCAGGATGTAGTCTACTTTCGATTAAAAATCTAAAAAAAAATCAAGGCGCACCCCCCATTCCTGAGGTTGTTCCAATTACATATTATTTCGATTTTCTTAACCATAGCTTTAAATATTTCTTTTAAAATCCGCTCAATGAACTTTTGCTTCCTCACTACCGAAGGTAGGGAAGCTTTGTATTCGTGAAAGAAGTGGAAAAAAAATGTCCTCCAAAATCAAAATTTCCACTTGCTTCTTGCGTTTTAGAGCTTCCCGAACAATTTTGGTTCCGTGTCTGTCTGTCGGTCTGTCTGTGGTCAATCCTTGTCCCGGGAAAAACTATACTAACCTGTGGTCCGATTTTGATGAAATTTTCAGGGATTGTGCGGGTTAGGTACTAGACGGTCCCCTATCAATTTCAGCACCTTCGGACCAATAGGAGCGAGTGCGCATGCGCAAACCTGAATTTCCTGGAACCTCGGTTTCTCGGTTTCTAATGAACCGATTTTGCTCAAATTTAGAGGTTAGTTAGGGACTAACTTCTAAAAGACGCTCTATTAGTTTCAATCAAATTGGTCAAGCAATAGCCGCTGCGCATGCGCGAACTTTAAATTTATTGTTACAACCAAAACTCCGCAACTATTCAACCAATTTCGATGAAATTTTCTGGGATTGTGTGGGTTAGGTCCTAGACGGTGGACCGCTAAATAAAATTCTACGTTGAAAATACAAATATCATACTACTCGTGCCCACGCTTACTTCCAGGTTCCTGTGTAAATTGCTTCTTTTATTGTGTGATCAAATGTTGTGGTCTGCAGGTCAATTAATGTTGAAACCAAATTGACCCCTCATCACAGTCTCTTTTGCATCTTTCTTTCTGTCATCGAGTTAGTGGTCCACAGGTCAGTTTTGAGATGAAAATTGGCACTTAGCGTTTTTTGAATGCGCCGAACTAGGATTTTAGAATGTGAATTTACACTCCATTGATTTTATTTTACATCGACGACCATAATCCTAATTTTTACGTCGACCATAATCCTAATATATACGTCTGCCAAGTTGGGTGGGCAGTATAGCTTCCTCACTCATTGTAACATGGACGTATAGAATCAGTTGGCGAAAAAATTATGATTCAAAAAGTGATTGAATACCAAAATATTGGCGATAATATGCGGGATAGGGTTGCAGGTATTAATGTTTATAATAGTGTTGTAAATAGTTGTGGTATATAGTACCCATAATCCCAATACGTACACCTATTATAGTTTTAGTATTGAATAATAATAATCATTATCGTCATAACTTCGTAGTTTTATTTTATACCTACACTCTTTCGTTCTTTTATTTCAGTGGTTTATATACCACAACTATTTACAACACTATTATAAACATTAATACCTGCAACCCTATCCCGCATATTATCGCCAATATTTTGGTATTCAATAACTCTTTGAATCATAATTTTTTCGCCAACTGATTCTATACGTCCATGTTACAATGAGTGAGGAAGCTATACTGCCCACCCAACTTGGCAGACGTTTTTTTTACCCCGCTCAAATCGCCACTTTTTTCACATTGATGTTTTTTCGTGTTTTCGACCTTGCGGCTCTAAAATGGTCACAACTTTTTCATTTTCCATTCACGACCAAATCTATTTGCGCCGTTGGAAACAGCGTTGAATTTCCCGTATGATGAGCTCTTGTTCAGTTCAGGAGAAAATTGTACTCCAGGATAGTCTTTTTTCCTCAAACTTGTCACTTTCTGTTTTACTTAGCTAATTTTCCAAGACAATGAAGCTATTGCAGTGGTTCAAAATTTTTAGCTCCGGCTTTTTTGAATGGGGTGTGCGCCTGGGTCGGAAAAACTGTTTATTGTTATTTTTAATCTAAACTAGACCTCATTCTGAGAATTTTGGTACCAACCGCGACCTTCTAGCGTGTGTAAATCTTTTCCTATGAATTTTTAAATATGACGTCACAGTGGGCTGGGGGGTCCCGCCCAGGCAAGAGGGGCGCGTGACGTCATAAACGGTCGAAACTTTGAAAAATCATAGAAACAGATCTACTCACGCTAGAAGGTCGCGGTTGGTGCCAAAATTCTCAGAATGAGGTCTAGTTTAGATTAAAAATCTTTAAAAAAATCAAGGCGCACCCCCCATTACTTTTTACTGAAGTCTATTTTGGAACATTCTAAAACGATTCCTGAGGTTGTTCCAATTATATATTATTTCGATTTTCTTAACCGTAGCTTTAAGTATTTCTTTTAAAATCCGCTCGATGAACTTTTTTCAAACATTTTGGTGATTTTATCCTGCTTAAACACGCTTTTCTCAAAATCTTAAAACATACTACATTTCATCAGCCCATTCTTCAGGTTTACTTTGGAATTTGCTGGGGGGGAAATGGTATTTATAAGCGGCCTAAAGTAATCTTGTGGACCATTTAACCATGGAAACAAGTGGCGAAACTGGTCCGAAAGCGCACACCTATCTCATTCGATAATCGATCACTTTATTAAAAAAAAAAAAAAAAAAACCGAAAGAATGTTCTGACGGCTGAATTGAATATTTGCTGATAATTTCACAAAAATCGGAAAATCACCTCGAGTAGCATTGGCATAGACAGTCATAAATTCTGAGGAAAGTACTGCGAAGTGTTCGACAGGAAATTATAATTTTCCCGTTGTTTCTTTCTTCTCTGTAAATCATAGAACTGGTTGATTAATTCTAGTGTGTTTTCAGTCTCTGTTCAGGCTAGAAATGGAATCCTAGAAAATGTTGAGAAAAAATCGTTGTTTCTACTTTTGCCAGGGAAAGGATTAACTGATGGTGCAAGTGGTCGCACAAGAGATTAGAAATCAAAATTATAATCACATCTAGGCATTCCTTGAAACAATTTAGGATACCAAAATCTCAATATTGAAGTTTTTTAAGAGGGTCCGTGCCTGTCTTAATCAGAAACCAAAAACCTCGAAAAATGTAAACCAAATGAAGGGTCACGGGGAAAAAGGATCAAACTCCATTTTTTGGCCGAATTGAGATAGGCACGCCATCGTGTAGCTTGGGAGGAGTAAAACCGAAGGATTGTTTCATTTTGTGGAATAAAGATCGCATTCATTCTTTTTGAAGCTAAAACAAATACGGGGCTCCGGGGGAGGAAGGATCAGATTCCGTGCGCTCGCAGGGAAGAAAGATCAGTATCCGATTTAAAGACCCCTTCCCTCGCCTTTGCATGAGTTGAACGGCATCACACCAAAAATTCATCAAGCACAAAAGCACCACTTCTGAGGATACCAGACAGCTTTCGCAACCCCTTCCACTTCGAAGACATTGGGGAACCTTTACAACGGTCCCATACCAATCAAACCAGCACAATCAAAGGATTTAAAACACTTGTGTCAGTTTCTCGTCAACCCCGATGCTAATATTTTCTGATTCACTGTCCAACAAGTTGGGGAATGTAGGAGATGATGACGCCGCTTCATATTGCGACGATCCTTTAGATGAATTTATTGATTTCTTTGCCTTTTTGCAATTAATGTTTTGTAAAAAATTTACTGAAGTGAATTACGAGACTTGAATAAACAATAGGTAACATGGTGATATAATTTTAGGTATTATGGTGACCGAAACGCGGATATTTGTGGGGAAAAAAGATCAAAGTCCTTACCTTGTTTGAAATTTCTAATTATTTCTGGAAATTATCTTCGATCTACTTAATTTTCCTTCTTGTCACTTGAACATTATTAAATTCCCGGTCATTTGGCCCATACAGTTCACTTTTTTGGTTTATTATTTTCAATAATGAACCTTTGGAATCGACCAAGAAAAAAAAATTTTAACACCCCCTCAAAATTTGATGGTTTACGTTTCAAGGTACGTAGAATTCAAAAATCGAATAAAAATTTGGCCGTCCGTCCGCCGTACGCGGCACTTTTGCCACTTAGCATTGACCGATTTTGATGAAATTTGGTATGTTGGCTCCATTTGGGGTCTAGTTGTGCCCCGAAGCTTTTGGTTGATGTAGGTCACTTCTAAGGGTTCCAAAATCAATTTTGAAATTTTGAAAACGCCCTAACTCAAAAAATTTCGATATAAAGGTATTGCTTTTCCTTCAATTTAAGATTCTATAGAATTTTTAGAATTTTTTGACACCACGCGGAGCTCAGTAGGACAAACCGTTCGCTCCCTACGAAAATTTAAGGGTTTATATTGAAATATATATATATATAAATCAAAACACGAGTGTGAATCGCAAAAGAGGCCTAATCTCCGTTCAAATTAGAGCTGACCGAAATGCGATCGATGGTTGGTTATTTTGACTTTTTTTTTTTCTTCTTCTCTTCATATTGGATGGTTGGTGATTTTGTAGACGAGTGATCTATATAGAAAAATAATAAACCATTGTGTAATAATTTGCAGCGTTTTATGCATAGCGTCTGTCTGGGACGACTTCAAACTTTGTTTTTCGATTTTCTCGGAATTAGGAAAAGAGGAGTTTGATCCTTTTTCCCCGTGACCCTTCAAATGCAAAAAATAGGGTTCTATCTACATCAACCCTCACAATCTCTGAAAATTTCATTGACTTTGGGTAGATATTGTAGAAGCTATGGTTGTTTTAAGGATTTCACGTTTTCATATGCACAGTAGGGGCTATCAATGCTATCAATCTGGGAGTGATGATTTTCATAGGGGATCGTCTACACACCAACCCTCACAATTCCTAAAAATTTCATCGAAATCGGACTATAACTTCGTATAGTTTTGCCCGTTACAAGGATTTCTTGACAGACACGAAACCAAAATTGTTCAGGGAGGTCTAAAACGTTAAACGCGAGTGGAAATTTTGATTTTTGAGAACATTTTTTTCAACTTTGAACACATTGTTAGACTCGAAAGCATAAATTGTTTCTTTGAAAATTCAATTTCAAACCTTGACTGGTTTGAAATCGTGCTAAAAAGCTGAAAAATAAAAGGTGAAGAGGTAGGTATTAACTAGTTCATAAAAAATGGAAGTTTTACTTTTTAATCTTTATTAAAGAAAGGTGGTAAAAAATAAGTAACTCATTAGGTACAAATACGATCACATTTCCGAAAATAAACCTCAATGTTGATGTGGTAGATGTAACATAATACTTCAGGTAGTCATAGACCGAATTTTTACTTAGTAGTTCAGAGTATAGAAGCGGATAGGAACATTACCTTCAAAAACAGTACAATTGCACAAATAGCTACTAAGAATCATGACTGTAAAGACGATTGAATGATTGTAAACGTGACACAAAATCTGAGCTGGAAGTATAAAACTTTCCTGTGATTTTTAATTTACAGTTGAATTACGAAATGTTGGGATGCCAAAAATTAGAGTAATGCAAGTTCAATTGCGGCAAAATTCTGAAACCAAAAATTAAGATAATAGGGGATGCGCCTGATTTTTTTTTTTCAATTTTGAAGGTTTGAATGTTTATGACGTCACGCGTCCATCCCGCCTGGGCGGGACCCCCCAGCCCACTGTGACGTCATAAACATTCGAAACTTTGAAAAATCATAGAAAAACGTCTTCTCAGGCTAGAAGGTCGCGGTTGGTGTCAAAATTCTCAGAATGAGGTCTACTTTAGATTGAAAATAACAAAAACAGTTTTTCCGACCCATGCGCACACCTCATTCTTCTCCTGGCTGCATAGATATCTAGTACTTATTAAGACGTTGGTACAGAAAAATGAAAAGAAGGAGGTTGTGGTTCATCAAATATCTGTAGCAAGGCGCCGCTGTGGAGTTTGCAGCTGTGGTTCATTCATTTGAATCTCCCAGTGTTTTCCTCTGGATCCCGTCAATTGTGATCCCTAGAATCTGCCCGTGATGGAGATGCCGCCATGAGTGTTCTTCATTCCTTGTCCTCCGAACTTCATCCTGTCATGCTGGACGTAACCTCCGGCCTTCCAATTGCCGTCTTTGCTGACCCAGGCGTCCTGCGTCACCTTCACACTCTCGCTGTGGCCGCCCGGGAAGCGCGTGTGGCTGGCTTCAGCAGTAAGACGCGGTCTGTCATTTTGGGGCGCCGCACTGGCAATAGCAATCAGAGCTACAAGAGTGGCGATGAGAATTGCGCAACGCATTTTTACCTGTAACAATTATTTGATTGTTTTATAAATTCCACCATTCAAAAAAGAAAATTTCGACAAAGTCAAACCAATTAGATGAGCTGTTTAGCTCTAAACAATCAAACAAACTTCTTCAGAATCTGCAGTATAGCTTCATAATCTATAAATATGTAGATTACATTTGTCCATCCATTGTTTTAGTCTTATCAAATAGGACATCACATAGTGTTGATTTCGACCTTTCCAAAGCATAGGTCCCCTGAAAATGAGATAGTAGGCTACGCGCAAACGTAAAACCCTTATAACAGCCGAAACTTCTACATTTTCCATCCGAATTCATAAAATTTTCAGAGATTGCGTGTAGATGGTCCTCTACGAGGGTAGTGCAAGGTTCTCAGAGATTGATGTTTTGAGATTAACTATTATCTATACAATCAGGTTATGGATACGAGGAAGCCATATACCACACCCACTAGGCAGACTATCTTAACCTTGAAAAGTAAAAACAATGCTTCTGCTATCTCGGTGTACTCGAAAGCAATACACTCTAACAGACTTGGTTGTGTCCAGTACCAAATAATGAGAAATTTTATTATTTTCAATAATTTTCAAAACTGGTGAGAACATACTAGCCAACTTTTCTTGTCTTAAGGCCGGTCTACACGGTGAGAGCTAGAGCGACACTAGTTGCGTAGAGCAGTGTCAGCTGAGTCTACACTATGAGCCCTGAGAGCCTGGAGTCGAGTGTCTGAGACCGCTCTCGCTGCTGATCTCGCGAGAGCAGTCTCAGGTCTGCCTACACAGTATCGCTTTGTTGCACTTGCGCGAGATTCCTCCAGTCTCATTCCGACCGTCACAATGGTCTCATCTAAACAAAATATCGGTAGCGAGGCACTTGCACTGGTTATTAAGAGGAAACGGGAAAGAAGAAATAAACGTCGTATTTGGGTGAAAGAATGGGTTTGTACACGACGAAAGCAATTCAGTGTGTACACGACTCTACTACCTGAGCTGATGGCAAGTGATCCAAAGATGTACATGAACTTCGTACGAATGTCGGCCACAATTTTTCAGGAACTGTTGAGCAAAATTTCTCCACTAATCAAAAAACTAGATACAACAATGAGGTAATCCATACAACCCGGAGAAAGATTAGCAGTAACCCTCAGATTTTTGGCTTCATGTGAATACTTCGTAACAAACTATTGTTGAATAATAAAAAAAAATTATTCATAAGAAAATGTAGAAGCAAATATTTTTTATTTAATTTTCAGGAGACTCGTACTATTCGTTGTCATAATACGACAATATTAAATGAAAATATTATTTATTCAGGATTCCTATTCAAACCATTTCGAAAATAATTCCCGAATGTTGTGATGCGATCTACAGCTGTTTACAATCGTTCGTAAAGGTGAGTTTGTTCTTGGTCGATTAATCCCGAATTAATCGACAGGTTTCGTTTATGAAGCTCTCGGTTTCTTCTTTTGTCCATTGACGGCCGGAATTTGCCATCCTGCTCTAGGCACTAGTTGCACGTTGTTGAAACTCACTGAGACTAGTTGCCGAGAGTGGTTGCGCAGGTGTCTCCACGTCGAGAGTGTTGAGGGAACGCGAGAGCACTAGAGCACTCTACGAGAGCAAGCGCAACTGCTCTAGGAGGTGTCCACACTGCCCTCGAGTGCTCTCTGCTCTCGCTCTATGGCAATAAGTGTCCCCGTGTAGACCGACCTTTAGAGAAAAATACTTTTAAGTCCGTTGACTATTCCTGGATATTGTTTCTAACAACACACAAATGAAAAATATGGACTGAACTACGAAATCCGTACAATACTACCAGTAAAATATTAAGAACTATTACAACCCTACCTATCAGACTGATACTACCAAGTAAAGCTAGAAGACGATAGCTCACAAAATTTCGGAAAATTGATCAAAATTCGGTCGAGCTTCAAGAGGCCCTAGTTTTTAATCAAATTTCAATAGTTTGAAGTTTTTCAAAATGTGTTTTATTTTCAAAATTTGAGATTTGTGGGAAAGTTGAACCCTTGCTTAAAAATGATTTTGGTTTATTATTTTCAATAATGAACCTTTGGAATCGACCAAGAAAAAAAAATGTTAACACCCCCTCAAAATTTGATGGTTTACGTTTCAAGGTACGTAGAATCCAAAAATCGAATAAAAATTTGGCCGTCCGTCCGCCGTACGCGGCACTTTTGCCACTTAGTATTGACCGATTTTGATGAAATTTGGTATGTAGGCTCCATTTGGGGTCTAGTTGTGCCCCGAAGCTTTTGGTTGATGTAGGTCACTTCTAAGGGTTCCAAAATCAATTTTGAAATTTTGAAAACGCCCTAAGTAAAAAATTTTGAAATAAAGGTATTGTTTTTCCTTCAATTTAAGATTCTATAGAATTTTTAGAATTTTTTGAGACCACGCGGAGCTCTGTAGGACAAACCGTTCGCTCCCTACGAAAATTTGAAGGTTTATATTGAAATATATATATATAAATCAAAACACGAGTGTGAATCGCAAAAGAGGCCTAATCTCCGTTCAAATTAGAGCTGACCGAAATGCGATCGATGGTTGGTGATTTTGATTTTTTTTTTTTTTTTTTTTCTTTTTTCTTCATATTGGATGGTTGGTGATTTTGTAGACGAGTGATCTATATAGAAAAAAAATAAACCATTGTGTAATAATTTGCAGCGTTTTTTACTAAGTTTTCATATTATTTCTTGTCAGAAATTAATATGATCAGCTACCGCTACCTTGGTAGCAATGCTGTATTGATGACCAGGTATTTCTAATATTGCCCAAAATTTGACTCGGAATTGCCTAAATAACCCACAATATAAAGAACTTTTTAAATAAATGAACATTGCTTCAAAAATACATGCCAAAAGTTGTCAAGATAGAATTGCTTGTTTCATTTTAAAATGTTATTTTGGAATTTGTATTAATTTTTATGCTCTAATAACAAACACTTCGACAATGTGTTCCATTGAGCAGAATGCGGCTCAACATTGACAAATAGCCCAAAAATTCAATTTTGGTTTATTATTCTCAATAATGAACCATAGGAATCGACAGAGAGGAAAAAAAAAGTTTACCCCTTTTCAAAATTTGTCGGTTTACGTTTCAAGGTACGTAGAATCCGAAAATCGAATAAACTTTTTCCGTCCGTACGCCGTTCGCGGCTCTTCCCTTCGTTCCCAGGACTGATTTTGATGAAATTTGGTATATGGGCTCTATTTGGGGTCTAGTTGTGTCCCGAAGCTTTTGGTTGATGTCAGTCACTTCTAAGGGTTGAAAAACAAAGGTTTAAATTTTGAAAATACCCTAGCTCAAACAAATGTGATATAAAGGTAATGTTTTTTCATCAATTTAAGATAATATTGAATTTTTAGAATCGAATGTGATTTCCCGGAGCTCTGTAGGACCAACCGTTCGCTCCCTATGAAAACTTAAGGGTTGGGCTCACGATTAATCAGAAACACAAGTGTGAATCGCAGAAGAAGCCTGTTCACATTTTAGCTGACCAGAATGTGATCACTGTTCGTTTCTTCGAGTTGTACTCAGGTTTGCGTCCTTAGCAACCATTTTTTAAAATGTTGAGTGTGAAACGTTCATTTCATCAAAATTTGATGAAATGAACGTTCAAGTTTAATTTAATTAAACTTGAATGTGAACGTAATTAGGTTGCTAGGTAGTGACAATGGCAAAGATGGGTTCTTTGCAGGCCAGTGAACTATCAGAAAAAAATGAACCTTTGTGTTACAATTCGCAGCGTTTTATAACTGAAAATTCGTTCAAAATTTGCGCCAAAGTTATAAAGATAAAATTGCTTGATTTTTCATTTTCGCTTTTTAGTTGGGTTTACGATTAATCAGAAACGGGGTTTACGGGTTTACGGTTAATTCGCTTTAGGGTTGGGCTTACGATTAATAAACGGGGTTTACGTAAACGGGGTTTACGGGTTTACGGTTAATTCGCTTTAGGGTTGGGCTTACGATTAATCAGAAACACAAGTGTGAATCGCAGAAGAAGCCTGTTCACATTTTAGCTGACCAGAATGTGATCACTGTTCGTTTCTTCGAGTTGTACTCAGGTTTGCGTCCTTAGCAACCATTTTTTAAAATGTTGAGTGTGAAACGTTCATTTCATCAAAATTTGATGAAATGAACGTTCAAGTTTAATTTAATTAAACTTGAATGTGAACGTAATTAGGTTGCTAGGTAGTGACAATGGCAAAGATGGGTTCTTTGCAGGCCAGTGAACTATCAGAAAAAAATGAACCTTTGTGTTACAATTCGCAGCGTTTTATAACTGAAAATTCGTTCAAAATTTGCGCCAAAGTTATGTAGATAAAATTGCTTGATTTTTCATTTTCGCTTTTCAGTTGGATCTTTTTATTGAAGAGGAACTTTAGTTACTCACGTTTTGTGTTGGGGGTGAGTGGAGTTGGAAGTGGAGAAGGTCGTTCTGTAGATGCTGGATCTGAACTGTGCCTGTGAGTTCGCGCTGAGGCCTTTTTATCCGAGCGCCGCGTCTTCGAGGGGTCGACCCGGCAAAACGCGGTGGATCACAGAAACAACTCGGAAAGGACGAGATTGTGAAAGCGGGAACTCCCCGGCCTTCTTCTGCGGCCCGCGCTGCGTCTGCCTCATTTGTCGGTTACGCGGAATCTCCTCGTGTGAACCACAGCGTACGTGAGCGGATCGGCAGCATTTACTACCGAGGGGGCGAGTTTCCGAGTCTGTGAACCACACTGAGCCTGTAGACTCGTTCCATTTATCGTCCAATTGAACTGGGGTGAAAACAGGAGGACTCTCAACAACTGAGGAATTAAATAATACGAATAACATTCTTCGTAAAACGCTGCAAATCATTGCTCAAAGGTTTATTATTTTTTGTATAGATCACCCTTCTGATTTGAATAGGATTGAAAATGGCCTTGGAGCTCACTCAGCTGATCAGTGATCTGAGGAGTGAAGAAGATCTCCTCGAATGCTGGAGACGCCTGGAAGAGCACTTTCATTCAATAGGATTGAAAATGGCTTAGGAGCTCACTCAGCTGATCAGTGATCTGAAGAATGAAGAAGCTTTTGAGCAATGATTTGCAGCGTTTTTTACCCACCAACATTTTTTTTACCTACCAACTTTTTTTTACCTACCAGCTAGGTACTACCTACCACACCATACTGGCTTCACACCTTCACAATCAAGTTTATTAGAAAGAACTAAACGCTTCACACTCGATTGGAAAAATAGAAAGCTTCATATTGAAATTTGATTACTGGTTACGCAGAAGGCAAAACTGTATACAAATCGAAGAAATGAACAGCGATCGCATTTTAGTCCGATAAAATTTAAATGGAGATTAGACCTCTTTTGCGATTCACACTCATGGTTCTGTTTTATCGAAGGAAAACCTTCAAGTACTCGTAGGGACCGAACGGTTTGTCCTACAGAGCTCCGGGTGGTCTCAAAATTGTTTAAAAATTCAATACTATTTAAAATTGGTAGGCTTATTATTAGAAATAATAAACCAAAAATTCGTTTGAGACAATTCTGAATTCAAATCCTTCGAAGTGACTCACAGTAATCAAAACCTTCGGATCACAACTAGACCCCAAAGTGAGCCCATAATATGGCTTATTATGTAATACTGCATTTAATCAATTTTAATACAACTATAGTGCCTCGTACGGCGGACGGACCGATTTTTTTTTTTTTTTTTTCCAAGTTTACCATGGTAGCGGAAGCATTGTTTTCACTTTTCAAAATCAAAATTTTTACTCTCGTTTTACGTTCTGAATCTTCCTGAACAATTTTGGTTTCGCGTCTCTGTCTGTCAAGAAATCCTTGTAACGGGCAAAACTATACGCAGCCATTTGATGTCGATGAAATTTTCAGGGATCGTGGTAGAGTTGGGGGGAGAGGTAAATAGTATCGTAAATGTACACTAGAAAAGTGGCATTTTATCTTTTCCAAAATTTATGCTTTTATTATTATTGTCAAATCAACTTTTTCTATACAATGGGGTGTGCGCATGGGTTGGAAAAACTGTTTATTGTTATTTTTAATCTAAACTAGACCTCATTCTGAGAATTTTGACACCAACCGCGACTTTCTAGCGTGAGAAGATCTTTTTCTATGATTTTTAAGTTTCGAATGTTCATGACGTCACAGTGGGCTGAGGATCCCGCCCATGCCGGGGGAGGGGGGGGGTGACGTTTTAAACATTCGAAACTATAAAAAATAAAAAAAAGGTCTACTCATCCAAAAAGAGAACGGCTGGTGTTAAAATTCTCAAAATGAGGTTTACTTTCGATTAAAATTTAAAAAAAAAATCAGCCCCCCCCAATTGAAACCACAATCACCGCAAAACTTCTGTCATCACCTGAATACCAATTTAGAGCCAAAAGTAGACATGAAGAAACTAAACTATGAACTTTTAATATTACATTTTTATGCCAAATAAAGTCACAACAAATAAAATATTAGGCTGTACTCAACTTTCAACGATTTGCCTTTTGCTTCCCTGCCTACCAAGGTAGTGGAAGCATTGATTTTGACATTTTCATGTCTTTGCTTTGGCACATGAACTGAGAAATCGTCACGAAAACTTTGATGCTTGGGTTGAACTAACAACCTTACTTCACTACCTTGTTGTGTAGTGGTTGACATGAAAATGTCCCAATGTGTTGCAGACTCGTATGCAAGCATTTCTGACGTTTGTTTTTAATACTATACTAATTTGATTATGTGTTCAAGAGTTATAGACTCGACCGACTTAGCAAGCCTAACAACTAGCTCACAATCGTCCCAAAAGAGCAACTATCAAGTCTACATTTTGAACGTTCTTAATCATATTTTTCAGACTAGCTAACTTTTCAAACAGGGAAACCACATAACCCTTATTTTTGAAACCTAAGTATTAACATCTAGTAATCTATCAAGTCAGGACAAAATTTTACAAAGTGGGTAGTGAGCTGAATATTATAGTGAACAAAAAATACCACCCACTGGGAAATTATTACATTTTTTTCGAAATTATATCAAACGTTTGTTGTTGACGTCCACAGTAACATTATGGAGAGATTAAGAACGTCAGAATTTGATTTCCAACACAATTAAGATAATTTGTATTCCCAGTGAAAAATTAATCCTAGGTCAATTGTCCGTATTGATACCTCCTTATTCGAATCTCTGTCCTCCAATATTTATGAGAGAAGTTAAATTGTCTTTTACAAAGCAAATGCAAAGACAGAATGTAGGGAGTGTGCCAATAGATAGTAGGCACGTATTTATGAATTAGGATAAGCCATGAAAAGATACAAAATTTGGCTCCCATACAAAAATGAAGCCAATAGAAATTCCAGGTGACAAAGAAAAATTATCAGTTCACCAATCTCGCCAAATGGCACGTCAAAATATTTCATCTGACTTAAAAATCTTTCCAACATTCTACCTAGAAAGAGATTTACTAGTGTGGAGAATTATAATTAAAAAATGCCTAATCATCAATATTTTGGTGCCTATTGTTAAGCTTACTAATTAAGTTTTAGGGAGTATTTAACCAATTACAGCTACATTTTCATGAACTATTCTTTGTACCACCGTGGAACCATCAGTGGAGTCACCTTCGCTCCAAGACAACGAAAACCACGTGATGTTGTGGGCCTTCCACCTTGAATACAGATGTAATCTCGTGAAAAAAAAAAAAATTAAATAAAAATAACATCGTTCAACACTAATAAAGCCATTGGTAGTGAAGTGTCGGTTGGTTCGGTCAACTTAATCCCACTAACTTTCCCAGTCAGAAGGACTTTTTTTCAAGCTGATAGCTATTCTTTTTATACATATTATTGAATGAATTTGTTTTTCTCACATCCTCAGGTTTTACACGCGGACTCTGACAACAACGGTGGAGGGACAGGGATGAGCTGTTCCGATTTGAGCGCGTCTTTGACTCCAAGTTCTGCTTTAGCAGCTATGACGCCTTCTTCGAAGCGAAAACATCAACTTCTCTCACAACACCAGCAGCGATCGAGTATGGATACCGAAACCTTGGATACGGAAGACGTTGTACCAGATCTTGTAAGTTTGTAAAATACAGGCACGTTAGAAATACGAGTTAAAACATCCTTCAAGTGAGGTGATTCAAGTGTAAGGAGATAAAGACACGCGGTAAGGCATTATCTACATACAAGTAGATTTGTTCCAACCGAGTGAGGGCGTGGTCTGTTCTCCTGTATGGAGTGGAGACTTGGACTCTAAAAGTTAAGGACATTAAGCGGCTGGAGGCTTTTGAAATGTGGCTGATCCGGCGTATGCTGAGAATCCCCTAGACCGCCCGACTCCGCAATGAGTACATCCTTCAGCTAAACTCTGTAATGCCCGAATTGCTGACAACAATAAAACGCTGCAAATTATTACACAATGGTTTATTATTTTCTATATAGATCACTCGTCTACAAAATCACCAACCATCCAATATGAGAAAAAAAAAAAATAAAAAATAAAAAAAAAAAATAAAAAAAATCAAAATCACCAACCATCGATTGCATTTCGGTCAGCTCTAATTTGAACGGAGATTAGGCCTCTTTTGCGATTCACACTCGTGTTTTGATTTATATATATATATATATATATATTTCAATATAAACACTTAAATTTCCGTAGTGAGCGAACGGTTTGTCCTACAGAGCTCCGCGTGGTCTCAAAAAATTCTAAAAATTCTATAGAATCTTAAATTGAAGAAAAAACAATACCTTTATATCGAAATTTTTTGAGTTAGAGCGTTTTCAAAATTTCAAAATTGATTTTGGAACCCTTAGGAGTGACCTACATCAACCAAAAGCTTCGGGGCACAACTAGACCCCAAATGGAGCCTACATACCAAATTTCATCAAAATCGGTCAATGCTAAGAGGCAAAAGTGCCGCGTACGGCGTACGGCGAACGGACGGCCAAATTTTTATTCGATTTTTGGATTCTACGTACTAGTACCTTGAAACGTAAACCATCAAATTTTGAGGGGGTGTTAAAATTTTTTTTTTCTTGGTCGATTCCAAAGGTTCATTATTGAAAATAATAAACCAAAAGGAGCAAGGTTTCCTACTTGAGGCATGTAATGCGTAGGCCCAAATATGGGTTTTTGCAAACCATTATGATGGGGAAGATCAGTGGACGTAGAGGAGTTGGAAGGAAGCGGGCCTCGTGGTTGTCAAATATCCGTAGCTGGACAGGAATTGACCGAGCCGCGGACCTGTTTCACCTGGCGCAGGACCGTGAGAGATATGCGGAGATGAGCGCCAACCTTCAGTAATGGAGATGGCACTACAAGAAGAAGAAGAAGAAGGGCGTGGGCGTTTATATGCTCCCAGAGGTCAAACTCAGCTCGCTGACGATATATCGCGGACGATATGCTCCCGAACCTCGGCAACTGTCATACCGTAGGTATCTTCCCAGCGTGTGATCTTTGCACGAGATAAAATCATCACCTCGTAACATCTTAATATGCCTGGGTGATAGGTTCCTCAGTTTCTCATTAAATCATTGAAGAATGGGACTGTTTGATGTTCAAGTTTGTTGTTAAGACAAAAATAAATCCTTACAAATTAACTAAGTAGGTATCTGTAGTGTTGCCACGTACAACATTAGTGGGTTGCAGATTTCATCTAAGACAGTCGGAGTGAGCCATCCCTATGGAAGCTAAATTTACTGTTTTCAAATCTGTTAGTAGGTCAATGATGTGTTATGCAGGGCAAGTTTGGGGGTATGAGGTTCACAAACAAGTGGAAATGTTACTGAAATTTTTTATTAAAAAACTGTTCTCCTTACCGAAGAATACTCCAGATTATATGGTTTATTTGGAAAGTGGAGTAGAGCAAATGTATAATTATACGTTTAACCTTTGCTTAAATTATATTGTTAAAGTATTGCAATGCCAGACTTCAAGGTATACCAACGTGATTGCTCGGGAAGTTATTAGAAAGAAAGTTTCGTGGATGGCAGCCTGGAAGGAGCTTGCTGATAGGCATGATGTGGAATTGAACATAAGTCCCGATGAGCCCAAACAGATTTTTCAACAAATGAATTTCGTATTGGAGTTAGAAAAGAATAAGTTTATAGAATCCTGTAAAGAGAGAGCATTGGCAGCCCGTTTCCATAAAGTTTACCAAAGTCTGGGTCCTCCGAACTATGTAAGGGAAGTTGGCCTTAGTCATCTAGCCATTAGAAATATTTGTAGAGCACGTTGCGAAATGCTAAATTTGAATTTTAAACCATGGATCACGGATCGTGTATTTACGTGTCCTCTGTGTAATTCGGGAGATGATGAGACGGTGGTCCATTTTTTAGCTCACTGTCATATTTTGAGAGGAATTCGCAGAGCTCAGTTCGGCTCCTTATATTTAACTGATGAGGAGGCATTCGAATATTTGAATGGAAAAGACTGGTTGGCCCTAGGTTGGTTCATTATAAGGGCGTTGAAATACCGAAAGGTTTTGGTTGATGAATGGAACTTTTAATTAGGTATTATTTAATAATAGATTAAATTAATTTAATGGGAAACCATAATCAATCTAATGCCAAACAATGAAGATTGGCCCAATCAGTTGGTAATGAACGTGATAGTTTAATTTCTGCATGTCAACATCACATGTGTGAAATAACCAAAACGATTGTGTTAAGGCTATTTTTATTATAAATATTTTGTTACATATTTATTTTGTCCGAACCCCGGCTCATAGCTCGGTACTACAGCCGTTTAATGTTTTGTTTAATGTTATTAAGTTTTGTGTACGTTTATCTGAATAAAGCATTTCAAAATTCAAATTCAATTCAGTCGGAGTGAGGCAATAATACCACATATCCATACAAGATGCCATATACCATATAATACTAATATTACAATTTAAAAATGATTATATGTATATTGTCTGATAAAGCATGAATAACTGAATGGAACTTTATTTCTAATACTTGGGTACCTAGTATCAACCAGGTGTAATTGTGGTTGGGGGAGGCTGGAATGGACCTGGATGCTGGGAACATAACAGGCTTACTGGGCCAACTGGTGGGAGCATATCGTCCTACTTGCTCTTCTGGTTGGGAGGAAAAAGGGCTTTTTGGTGGCCCGGGAGCTTATCGTGAAGCTCCCCCGAGTAAAAATATTGAGTAATACCTAAGCGGTCAAATGCCCTTTTGAGAAGGTGTCTGGTGATGCGAGAGAGGTTGAAAGAAACTTCCGTATTGTAAATATTCAGTAATTTATTATTTTGGCAGAAAAATTTCCCATGACGTCATAATTTTTTTAGGAGAAAGGAAACTGATATAGTTGTACTTAGGATAACACCAGTAGAAAAACGTCTGCCAAGTGGGTGTGGCACATAGCTTCCTCGTATTCAAAACCCGATTGTATTAGCAGATCTGATGCATGGAAGTTAATCTCAAAACATCAATCTCTAAGTACCTTCCACTACCCTCTTAGGGAATCTACACGCTAATCTGAACTATCCTGAGAAATTTCGTCGAAATCGGATGGAAAATATAGAAGTTATGGCAGTTACAAGGAATTCACGTTTATGCATACGCAATGGCTACGATCATTCTGGGGACAATGATTTTCATAGGGGACCATCTACAACCTAATCCGCATGATTCCTGGAAATTTAATCGAAATCGGACTATATTTCTTATAGTTATGCCGTTTATAGGTTTTCCAAGTCAGATTGAGAATTTTCCACATCAAATTGAAAATTTTCCAAACCAAATTTAGAATCTTCCAAATCAAATTGAGAACTTTCCAAATCAAATTGAGAATTTTCCAAATCAAATTGAGAACTTTCTAAATCAAGTTGAGAACTCAGAATTTATTGACACAGGTATGATATTTTGTAGAAGAGACGAAAAAGATGAGTAATGCAAGATGGAAAGGATTCATTTGTTTTTTCAAGTTCATATTAAAATTATGAAAATTATGAAGTAACTGTAAATTAAACTCATCCTTAAAAAAAATTGAAGATGAAATTGAAGAACGGCACTTTTAGTGAAGTGGAATTCCAGCAGCTGCCTTTGGAAGTTGAACCATCACATCCATGACCCAAGTTGAGTAGTCGGTGGTTCTGATAGTTCCGACACCGTCAGATATGACATCTGACAGGATGTGTTGTTGCCCTCCAGGTTCACTAAATAAATGGGTCAACGACCGAAGATGTTTGCGAATCCCCTCCAAAAAGGAACGTGTTGTTTATTGTTTCCAGCCGTCTGGACGAAGGTTGGTAGCGACAATGTGAGGGAAGGGCCTGCAGACGGTGCAATAGGATAGATAACCTATATGTGGGTACCAAGTTGAGGCCTAAACGGCTGGACGGATTAAAAGAAAAATTGTTTTTAATTGTTCAGCAACTTTTGGATTGTGCTATACTAACGGATAATCACTGTTCGTAGTTTCGTCGTTAGAAATGGAAAATTCTCAATTTGATTTGGAAAATTCTCAATTTTATTTGGAAATTTCTCAATTTGATTTGGAAAATTCTCAATTTGATTTGGAAAATTCTCAATTTTATTTGGAAAATTCTCAATTTTATTTGGAATGTTCTCAATTTGATTGGGAAAACTCTCAATTTTATTTGGAAAATTCTCAGTTTGATTTGGAAAGTTTTCATTTTGATTTGGAAGATTCTAAATTTGATTTGGAAAATTCTCAATCTGACTTGGAAAACCTGTACAAGGATTTCATGACAGACAGACAGTCACGGAACCGAAATTGTTCAGGAAGGTCTAAAAAGTAAAAAGCGAGTGGAAATTTCGATTTTGGAGAACTTTTTTTTCTACCTTGAAAAGTGAAAACAAAGCTTCGGCTACCTTGGTAGACTCGGAAGCAAAAATAGCAGAAAGCAAATAGCAGAAACGAAAAAGCAGGTCTTATTTTCGTTTACTGTTAATAGCAACCCTTTGGAGAGTTTTGACTGTAATCTTTCTTCTGTTTTCTTTTTCTATAACTCATAGATAGGTATTCGTGTAACTTTTAAGGATTGCTCAAACTCGTACTTTGATTATGGGAAGAAAATCAACTATATTTTATTAATATTTTTCAGGAAATGTCTCCACCACCTCCAACAAAGCCCAAACCCGAACCAATTCACGTAATACCTACAGTAGCTGTCACGACTCCAAGCCAAGACAAACCTCCTGAAGTGATGTTGAAGACGTTACCTCCCAGAGAGCGGTAAGATTGCTATGAATTCAGAAACTGCTAATGAGGATGAACCAAAGAGTTTAGATTGGAGGATAGATGTAGTGCAGCTTGTGAGGGAAGAAACCAAGTACCTTGCTTTTTGAGGACCCTACATCTGAAATCATGTGAATCACCAGTTCCAATGTTGGAGCATCGATGTATCGCTGATCAAGCATTAATCTATCTCCTTATCGATGTTCAAACGTCGTTAGTTCAAACCAGTTGTCTGAATTCATAGAATTGATCTCTGGATCCATGATTCTACGATAAATGTCCTACAGAATGATGGTGTCAAGCCCTCTCCATCCCCTATAATACATTCTAAACTCTTTGGAAGAAACTCTTAAACCATGCATCTTGTTTTGACCTGATGAGTATTATTCCAACTTCAGAAACAGGAAGCGAGAGAGAAAGAAACCTGTACGAACTAAATTAGTGTCCGTGGATGACTCTGATATCGTTTTATCTGTATCTTTCAAAGTGAAAATGAGGTATGCTCTCACTCTACAGATCACTAAGCTATCCTAAAAGTTGTTGGCTCTTCATTAACACAGAATACTGTCGATTTGACACCATTCACTTCACCACAATGGTAATTTAGCTTTAGATTTGTTGAGACCATGCTGACCATTTTGCGACGAAAAGCACCTAACGGCCAAAATTACAACCAAGTAATATGCGGAGTATCCAGTAATGAACTTCTTTCTTCTAATCGACTCATTTTCACAATTTGATATATCATTCGAAAAAATTGTGAACACCTAACGGTAGTTAATCCTCATTAAAAAATGGTGATTTCTATATTTTAAAGAACCAAAACTACTTTGGACTTTTCAGTTATTTGACGCGTACCTACCTTCTTAACGTAGTAATCGAAGCAAAATAACACTATATCGCACCCGTCCTACAATAGGGGCACAACTCAAAAAACGTGATTTTTGGGAAATTGCGTTTGAAGTTTCAAGCCCATTGGCTTGCGGTTCCACTCAATAGAAACGTACCTCCAACATTTACTGTTGCATAACTGTGTACTGTAACATCTGAGCTAATGTTTCATGGCGAGTAAAAGATAATTTGTTGTTTAGGGGCCAAGAGGGGGGTAAATTTTGTTCAAATTTCGATGATATTTCGAGTTGTTACCTTTTTAACCGAACATTCTCTAAGATATTTTGATATGTTACCTTACCCAATGATAATGACATAATATGTCATCATATTATGATTGATAATGAAATATGATAATTACTTACTCACTTGTGTTTCCCAACGGTAAATTATTACTCGTTCGTCAACAATAATAATGAACATAACACAAAATGGTTTGGAATCTTTTATGGTCTCAGGTGGACTGTACTTGGTACAGGAATAGTTTGCTGCCTAGAAGTTTGAACCTAATGGAGAATTGTGATAGGTATAATTTCGTCTTCATTAAATTTATTCTTAAAGAGCAAAATCCTCCTAATTTTTGGGGCTATAATTTATGGGACATTTCAGTTTTTAAAATCGCCAATTTTACTCTAATAACACAATTTTATTAAACCTCAAATTTTAGGAATTTCAATTTTACCTTAGAAATTAGTAAAAAAACCGAATTAAGTAATTGTAAGTACGAGTAAGTAATAATCCAAGTTATCCAAAATAATCAATATCATCAATACAATAAAACATCACAGCAATAATCATCACTACAAAATATTGTCAGTCAAATTTCAGGAAAAATTCGTTGGTGTTTGAAACCTACTAGCTATGGGATACTTTTGTAAGAGTCTCTCAAAAACTTGTCATCATTTGGATAATGAACGGTGATGATGTGTGAAGTTGGTCCATTACAAAGAACAGCGTTGAGATAAGAAGAACCTTATTGACAGTCAGCCACCCCAAGAGCCTTCCAGGAGAGCTTCACCAAGAGTGTTTGCTAAAAAAAAAAAAAAAAAAACAATCTCACCTGATCTGTTCGAAGAAAAAGTTGCAACTCAAATTTCACGATACTTTCAGGCGAGTTTTTTGAGTTGGCTCTATGTTCCACGAACCAAACGTCTACCCCTCCTCCGTCGAACAAAGAAACTAGTGCTCTCAAGCGGTCCCTGAATAAGACCGCAAAATGCCTGTCATCTACGAATGTAGTAGACACCTTCAGCAATGCTTTCCCGGTCATAACTCAAAAACCCCATTTTTCAGTTATGCCTTTACTCTAGGACGGGTGCGATATTATGTTGCTAGTATCCTTGAATGGTGTGAAAATGAGCTGATTTGAAGGAGTTTCATCAGTGAATACCCTGTACGCACATTTTTAAAACCAATGACGATGCATTAAAAAGAGTTGTAATTTACCAATTTATTCTCATATTCAAATTGTACTGTAGATTTTTTATTGATGTTCGAAACCAATCCACTTTTGTAGATCGCTTCTAGAGTTGAAAAAATAGGAAATTGAATTTATTTTATTTTATACTTTTGTGTTCATATTTTATGATTACTGGTCACCTGTACAACAACAGGATACAGTGAAACCCCTCAGCAAGGGCTTTATAGTGGAGACCTCTCTGGGATCATGGACACGATTTCATCATCCTAAACACTTCTCAGTAGACAGCAGACAGAACCCTTCTACAGGGTGTATCAGATGATGTGGTCAGTACTTCAGCGGGTGATTCTACTCATTTACAACAAAAAAATGTGCTGCAAGATATCTTTTTCTTCTTTGGTGGCGTTACAGTACAGCCCGGGGTGGGCCCTAGCCTGTCCAACAATATTTCTCCATTCCTCTCGTTTCTTGGCCAACATTCTCCAGCATCTATGCCCCGTGCGCGCTACATCCTCCTCGACTTCGTCAGTCCATCGAAGCCTCGGTCTTCCACGAGCCTTTCTACCTCCTGGATGTCCATCGAATATTCTTTTGACGGGATTACCATCGTCCATTCGAACGACGTGTCCTGCCCATCTGAGGCGACCTAGCTTGACAAACTTCACGACATCTATATCATTGTATAGGTCGTAGAGCTCGTCATTTCTTCTTCTTCTCCAGACCCCACTCTCACAAACAGCTCCAAAAATCTTTCTGAGGACTCTTCTTTCGAAAGTTCTGAGAAAAGTCTCTCCTTGTCTCTCCATAGTCCACGCCTCTGAGCCGTAAGTTAATACTGTGCGGATCAGGGTCCTATACAGCAAACATTTTACTTGGGGAGTGACGAGCTTTGAGTGGAGGTGTTTTATCAGGCCCCAATAGCAGCGGTTTGCAGCTGCCAGCCTAGCCTTGATTTCGAGAGTGGTGTCCCCATCAGCGGATAAGAGGGATCCCAAGTAGACAAAGCTGCCTACGACTTCGAAGCGAAAATCTCCGATAGTTACATGGGAACCCGATCTACAGACGGTATTTGTGGGCGTCGTCGTCGTGATGAGGTACTTGGTCTTTTCCTCGTTGATGCACAGCCCCATATCGCCCGCAAGATATCTTTTAATCAACTTGAAATCCGTGTATTCGATCTTGTATCACTAAAACGACTTGGTGGTGGGGGGGGGGGGGCGGTATACAGGGTGTCGCCTAGCTAAAATCGCCCAGATAGTGGTAAAAAATGTTTTTTTTAATCTTCATGATTTTTCCTAAGGATCCCAAATATGACCACGGTGTGCATTGTGCACGTGCGCAATCGTGCACAGCGCACACCAACTTTGTTATCTCAAATGAAAACCCCTATTTATTACTGCAAATTTACATTCTACGTGAAATTTCATGAATTTTAGACCCCTCAACCGATTTTTTTGGTTGCACACGACCAGTGAGCGCGCAAGCATGCCTAACCCTTGAATTGTGCCAAAATTGAGATGAAGGTAGACCCCAAATATGATATATGTTTTTTAAATTATTTTCGACGCTGAATCACGTGGTGGTATCCATTTTCGGATTTCACTGGAATGTTTCGAAACGGCGGCCGAAAATTAGGTGATTTTTAATGGAAAATCGCTCTTTTTTCCCTCATTATGAGTTACGACGCAATATTAATTAGTTCGGGTGGCTAACTCTCCCTAAATTTGGGAGGAGGGAAAGCCGTGCGACACCCTGTATAGCCCTAGTAGGTAGCCAGCAAAAGTCGAGTACAAACGCTGCAAATTTTTTCACAATGGTTTATTATTTTTCTATAGATCACTCGTCTGCAAAGCCATCAACCATCCAACTTGAAGAAAAACATCGATCGTATTTCGGTCAGCTAAAATTTGAACGGAGATTAGGCCTCTATTGCGATTCACACTCGTGTTTCTGATTTATTGTGCGTAAAACACTTAAATTCTCGTAGCGAGTGAACGGTTTGTCCTACAGAGCTCCGCGTGGTCTCAAAAAATTCTAAAAATTCTATAGAATCCTAAATTGAAGGAAAAATTATATCAAAATTTTTTGAGTTAGGGCGTTTTCAAAATTTCAAAATTGATTTTGGAACCCTTAGAAGTGACCTACATCAACCAAAATCTTCGGGGCACAACTTGACCCCAAATGGAGCCTACTTACCAAATTTCATCAAAATCGGTCGATGCTAAGTGGCAAAAGTGCCGCGTACGGCGGACGGACGGCCAAATTTTTATTCGATTTTTGGATTCTACGTACCTTGAAACGTAAACCATCAAATTTTGAAGGGGTGTTAAAATTTTTTTTTCTTGGTTGATTCCAAAGGTTCATTATTAAAAATAATAAACCAAAATTAGTGTTATTTTATTTTTAGTTGAAAATTAGTTGTAGAAACACCACATGAAGTACTGACCACATCATCTGATACACCCTGTATAACACTCCTCTTAGCACAGAATAATAATAATAATGATAATAATAATAATAGGAACACACGCCCCTCTTCATACACACCTATGGTGTGTTTGCTTTTGCTACTGAATCTACCTGTGGAATGGTCGAAATTTCCCATCTTATCTCCCCGCTGCATAAAGGAGTTGTTCCCTACTCATTGTGAATGGATCATTGGCAGCTGCACACAAGCGTCTGAACCACATCGGCAGCATTAGTTCATGTATCCTTCGCTAGGGATTGTAAAGCGTTTTTCCCTTGAATCATATAATATATGATTCAAGGGAAAAACGCTTTACTATCCCTCTCATATTATGAACGCTTTACTATCCCTTTCATCTCATATTATGAGATAATCTCAGTTACCTATTCTGGTAAAGCTTGAGATATTGCGATGCAGCTGATTCAAGGGGAAAATGCTTTACTATCCCTAGAGGAGGAAAGTTGAATTAATGCTGCCGGTGTAATTTAGACATTTGGTAACTGCTCCTCTACAGTTTTTATCTTGATGATTGCTACGAACCTTCGTTCGTCTTTCTGGTTCCGTATTCATTTTTTGGAACCAATTTGGTTTTCTACGAATTAGTCAATTGAAAACCATCTGCCATGCTAAATATCCCCAAACTCAATAATTCACTGATCTTCAAACCGACAACCCTCAATCTTGGAGTAGTTTTGTTGCATCAAGACAGATAGTTTGAAAATCAGCGATCATCAAAAGTGCAAACCTCTAGATACCATTTCCGCAGCATCTAATGACTGATTTTTCCGAAATTTGGAGAGTACATTTTTCATGTCGTTTCTACAATTCCACTATAAAATCCCTCCACAATCGTCATATTATTACAATGAAAAGAACAATTTCAATTATTTGTTGCAATTGTGCATGCTCAAGCCTCCAAACCTCAATTTCCCACTGGGTAGGCACCGAATCCGCTCATACTTGGAGAGTAGTTTTCGATCACTCTATAAATATACAATCATGTTGTGAACACAAGAAAGCTATGTGATCAACTTGGCACATGATTTCCTGTCTTATCGCGACCGCTGATGAGAGGTTTCACTGTAGGTACCAAAATTCTCGGTAGTTCTCGATGACTTCAAGGAGTTTTCTAAATTTTTGAGTTGATTTTGCTCAGTAAAACCGACCGACCCGTTTCACCTCAAAAGTTGCGCAGAAGAAGCCCTGGTGCCCGAACTCCTGAATCTGAACCTCACCATTCGTCTTCCGCCACCCTCAGCAGCAATGGTGATTATTACTTCATCATTTTTCATCTTAATGTTTTCAATTATGTTGGTTTCTCATTCGTGACAATGAATTCAAAATAATCTAAATTTAAAAGTCAGTTAATATTTCACGAAATTATGCTCTATTCTACAGGGTGTCCCGAAAGAGCATTTTTTTTACGTTCCAGGTAGTGGTAAAAAAAAAAGTTTTTTAAATCTTCATGATTTTTCCCAAGGATCTCAAATATGACCACGGTGCGCAATCGTGCGCAACGCACACCAACTTCGGTTTTTATTGCAAATTTGGATTCTACGTGAAATTTCATGAACATTTCACCCCTCAATCGAATTTTTTTATTGCGCGCAACCCGCTCAGTGCGCGCTCAAAGATGCGCAACCGCAAGGTTGTGTCAAAATGTGCATGCGAAGTACCTGAGTGTGACACATGATATTTTAGTATTTTTTACGCTGAATCACGTGGTGAAGTTAGTTTCTGGATTTTACTGCATTTTTAACCTTGAAAAGGTTTTAGCGATGGGACCCCCCGCCGAAAAACGACAGGAAAAATCGACAGTAAAAACGCTGCAAATTATTACACAATGGTTTATTATTTTTTATTTTTCTATATAGATCACTCGTCTGCAAAGCCACCAACCATCCAACATGAAGAAAAATATCGATCGCATTTCGGTCAGCTTCAATTTGAACGGAGATTAGGCCTCTTTTGCGATTCACCCTCGTGTTTCTGATTTATCGTACGTCCAAACTTTAAATTCTCGTAGTGAGCGAACGATTTGTCCTACAGAGCTCCGGGTGGTCTCAAAAAATTCTAAAAATTCTATAGAATCTTAAATTGAAGGAAAAACAATACCTTTATATCGACATTTTTTGAGTTAGGGCGTTTTGAAAATTTCAAAATTGATTTTGGAACCTTTAGAAGTGACCTACATCAACAAAAATCTTCGGGGCACAACTAGACCCCAAATGGAGCCTACATACCAAATTTCATCAAAATCGGTCAATGCTAAGTGGCAAACGTGCCGCGTACGGCGGACGGCGGACGGACGGCAAAATTTTTATTCGATTTTTGGATTCTACGTACCTTGAAACGTAAACCATCAAATTTTGAGGGGGTGTTAAAAATTTTTTTTTCTTGGTCGATTCCAAAGGTTCATTATTGAAAATAATAAACCAAAAGCGACAGGAAAAAGCGACAGGAAAGTAGCGCTATGATTTATCATATGCTTGACGACAAATATGCTCTACAACCTGATGTTATTATGAATAAGGAGGTATCTTAAATATTACAGTGGAAGAAAGATAAAGAGGGAGAGGGAGCAAAAACCTTTTCAAGGTATGTCACATTTTAGCCATTAGGCTCTAAGCGGAGCCGAGTTTTTTTATTATCGACGAAAAATTAACTTTTTTAAAAGGAAAATTGCATTTTTTAAGGGCAAAACAACCCTGTCTACTTGAAAACTTTTTCCAAGATAATCGAAAAAAGATTTTCAAGTAGACAGGACGGGTTTTTCACGAGAAATTACAAGTTAGGGATGGGTATCGATACTCGATATTTTAAAATATCGATACTTTTGCACCGATACTCGATATTTTAGTATCGATACTGCACTATCCGATATTTTTGGATATCGATACTTTGGATCCGACATTTCTAAATATCGAATATCGATACATTTCTTGCGGAAAATTCAACAGAATGGCTAAAAAATGAAGAAGGTCTCTACCTTCGGCTTGTGGGTCATTACTCTTTGGTTGCACAAATAACGTAAATATCATGGAGAAAATCACTCTGCTTGGACCCTTGATTGTGAAAAATGAATAAACATTGTTGAAAAAATTATTTTTCTTGGGAATATTGGATAATATAGATAGTTTGTGACACTAAAGTATCGATACTCGATATTCCAAAATATCGATACTTATGCCCAACGATACTTAGGATATCGATACTCGGATACGATACAGTAGCGATACAAAATATCGATACTTTTGCAACGATATCCATCCTTATTACAAGTAGAGAGTCCTTGTGAAATTACTAGTGAAGAGTCCAGTGTGATAAACAATCATTTTGACATGGATATGTCTTTTGGCTGGGGGTCAAGGAATTTTTCGCGGCACTTTTTTTTATCACAAAAATTGCAACGCTGCAACCGGTAAACAAAATCATAGCTACATATCGGTAGCTATGAAGCAAGGTTCTCTAGAATACTGCAATATTTTGCAAATATTGCATTTTATTTTGACAGAAGAGGCCCCCAGTCCGTGTTGAGGAAGGAGGAGGGAAAGATCAATTTTTTGTAGTTGGTAACGACTCTTCAAATGTAAACATTGACAAATTAACTGAAGAAATCTTCAAGTAATGAGTAAAAATGCAATTTTCCTTTTAAAAAAGCTCATTTTTCGTCGATAATTTGATAAAAATGCAGTAAAATCCAGAAACTAACTTCACCACGTGATTCAGCGTAGAAAATACTAAAATATCATGTATCACACTCAGGTACTTCGTACATGCACATTTTGACACAGCCTTGCGGTTGCGCATCTTTGAGCGCGCACTGAGCGGGTTGCGCGCAATAAAAAAAATCGGTTGAGGGGTGAAATGTTCATGAAATTTCACGTACAATCCGAATCTGCAATAAAAATGGGGGGGGGGGGGGGTCTCATTTAAAAAACGAAGTTGATGTGCGTTGCGCACGATTGCGCACGTGCGCAATGCGCATCGTGGTCATATTTGAAATTCTTGGGAAAAATCATGAAGATTAAAAAAAAAAATTTGTTTATACCACTACCTGGACGATTTTATCAGGGGGGGGGGGTCGGGGACACCCTGTAAGTATATTAATAATTATTTCGATCTAAAAATTGGCGAAGAATGGTAGTTTGCTCAATATAAGTAGTGCGAGGCGACCTTTATGGAAATTTGTTATTAAAATGTTGTTGTTTTTTAATGTATTACTCTACGTCGCATACATTTTTAAAGGTTAAAATTACTTTGACCTACCCTATCGCTTCGATAGAAACGATTAAAATAATTAATAAAATTTCGAAGTCATTGTTTCCAACTCATATGTGTTCTCTGAACTTCGAACACTGAACCTCTCCATTTTGATTTGCTAGGAATTGAGAACTTATATGGGTAGACATTTTTCACATCAAATCTGATTCAGAACTCTTGGAGACCTCCCACAACTTATTTGCCTATTTTTGTGACGTCATCAGTGTTCCCAGGCTGTTAATGAGGGGTGAAGGAGAGGATCTGCGCAGGCTGCCAATAATTGGGTTAATTTTAAATTCCCAATTACGGTCAGTTTCACTCGTGGGGTACCCTTGATATAGGTAGCACCTTTTTCGAAAATACATCATTTAGATATTTCTAATACCTGAAATGAGAGTTGCCCTTCTCGAAGACAGATACCCAAACTCGTACATCATCTACCTCTAAGCAAGGCATAAATGATGGAGTGGCATTTCCTACCCTCAGACCGATAAAATAATAAGGTTCCTTCAAAAGGGATGGCCAATAAAGGAATAGTTGACTGAGGAATTTTGGACGTCTTATGTGAAGAAGGAAGAACTATCGTACGAAGAAGGCATTTTACTATGGAAAGGTAGAATAGTGGTTCCTGCTTCCCTCAAGGACATTCAGTGGTCTCAGCAATGAGACCCATGGCCAGGATGCATCTTTGGTGGCCGTCCATTGATAAGGAAATAGAAATATTCTTGAAGACCCTGCCAAGAGCCAGGATCCAGGGCCTTGGGATCCAGAATCACCTTTGTATTCCTGGAATAACGCAAAGGAGCCATGGTCACGATTGCGCGTAAACTTCGCAGAATCTTTCGAGGGACACAACTGGTTGATTATGAAAGAAAATAATAGCGAAAGAAAGAGAAATAAGAAAGAAAGAAAAGAAAAGAAAGAATAGAGAAAACAATAGCGGTTTTAGAAGAAATTTTTGCAAGGTTTGGGCTACCGATGGTTATTTTTTCGGACTATGGTCCTCAATGGACTTCTGAACATTTCAAGGAGTTTTGTAAATATAGCAATGAGAAACGTCTTCTAACCACTCCTTACCATCCAAGATCTAATGGTTTTGGTGAGGATGGTTAGGGCATTCAAGCACTGTTTTGGACCTAGTAAGAGCAGTAAGCAGGGTCTGCTGACTCGTCTGAACCAGTTTCTGTACTCGTATAGAATAACTAGTCACAGAACAACTGCACGAACGCTAGCAGACTTGTGGGGGCTCCATCTAAGGACCAGAATTATTAGTCTATTACAGCCAGATTTGGCTGGAAGACTTAATGAACAGCAAATTAAACAAAAACTTCAACACGATCGTGCTTTGCTAAGAAATTTCGTGAGAGGGAGACAGTGTGGTTAAAAAGAAAAATCAAAGAAAAAAAACTTTTAAAAACAAGTTTTTATTATTTATTAGCAAAATTAACTAAAAAGTTCAAAATAAATTACCTCTGATGAGAAATATAGCACTTTATAAAGATAACACTTTATCACAGTCCCAATTTTATAGATAAAAAAGTGTTACGTAGGGATAGCAAGAGGAAAAATAAGATGCTAACATTTAGTGATTAAATTTAATATAATAAATTAAAAATTTAATTTAATAAAAATAAATGCATCAATATTTAGTGATTAAATTTAATTTAATCACTAATTAGTGATGTAAGGTAGACGTACCCGTAGTCGACACCTCTAGAGAAATATTGACTTTGAGAGTTTGAAAGGCCTACTGGGTATTTGTTTTCTATGTTGAAAATATGCTTACTGTGTTCAGTAGGTATCTCTCCATTAGTAGTAATAGTAATTATTATTAAAACTATGTTCTAGGAAGAGGAAAACGAGTTTTTCAATTATTGGAATTTTGCCAGTAGTCGACATGACAAATCTTGAATATTCCATCTAAGGACCAGAATTATTAGTCTATTACAGCCAGATTTGGCTGGAAGAATTGATGAGCAGCAAATTAAACAAAAACTTCAACACGATCGTGCGTTGCTAAAGAAATTTCGTGAGAGGGAGACAGTGTGGGTAAAAAGAAAAATCAAAGAAAAAAACTTTTAAAAACAAGTTTTTATTATTTATTAGTAAAGTTAACTAAAAAGTTCAAAATAAATTACCTCTGATAAGAAATATAGCACTTTACAAATATAACACTTTATCACAGTCAAAATTTTATAGATAAAAAAGTGTTACATTGGGATAGCAAGGGGAAAAATAAGATGCTAACATTTAGTGATTAAATTTAATTTAATAAATTAAAAATTAATTTAATTAAAAATTTAATTTAATAAAAATAAATGCATCAATTTTAGTGATTAAATTTAATTAAATCACTAATTAGTGATGTACGACTAAAAATATGATGTGGAGGATTATGAAATGGAGGCTGCCCTTCATGAATTGGAAGATGACAATTTACAGACGCGATTGTGAAGCAGAAGACGGGATCGTTATCGTGTGGTTATCATCGATGGTGTGTTCACGCACACGCAGATCACGTGAGAAAGGCTCTGGGATCCTAAAGGGGGAGGAGTTGTTGCATCATGAGTTATTGTTATCAAGTAGTTATGCAATCATATTGAGGATAGTTTCATAGAAATTCATTCATTCTTTCACCAACTCTTGACTTGTGAATATTAGCAGTTAGCGATACACTTCAGTAACCACTCACTATGACCCAGAATAGCGGACAAAGAGGAGGAAATTCTGAGGGATGATAGCTTATTTCGCCAAAACTGTATGGAAAATTGCGGCAACGCTCGAGGGGTTTCTTAGGACTCGAGAGGACGAGAAGAAGTGAAAGAGGGCTAAGCTACTCATGTGGTGGAGAATCTGATGGGATTGATAGCGTTCTCAGATAGCAGCTTCTTATGCTGTGGCTCGAACGAGAACTATTACCCCAACTGGAAACTGGAACTATAATCCAACTTGCCTTGAAAAAAAAAAAAAAAAAAAAAAAGATGCAGTTAGGTACTACCTTTTAAAATGAGCACGAAGGATTTAGAAAAAAATGCAATGATTGCTACATTTCAAAATAGAATAATTTCACTTTCGTAATGGTTACTCTTAAGTTGCGTATTTCAAGTATAACTCGAGTTCAACTTAAGTTTTGTTCTTTGAATTCTGACCTACGCATTAACCTGACCGACGCATGGGAATAAAAATGTTTTGATAATTACATTTGATATTGTTTATATCATCAACATTTTGTGCTTTTAGCGTCTTCCACTTTTAATATCCATCAGAACTCCAGGATTACTCTTTTCAAATAATATGTTAGTGTAAATACAAGTTATCCTTCATTTAGCAGAGATTTTTGGCTTGCTCGCATGCTTAATCAAAGATGCCCAGCTTAAAACCTCCCTCAAAACCTTCACTCCATCAACTACTTTACAGTAACTATATCGCCCATTAGCTGGTTCGGTACCTTTTATGACCTACTCATTGGTCTCAGAATTTTTGGGTAAGTTCGACTTGTTCTACGAAAATCCAATTTGACCACTTTGAAATCCTCTCCTGGCTTACGTGTATTTTCGAATAAGGACTTCTTAAATTGCAGATCTAGTTTGCAAAATATGCCAGATGAACAAAAATGTATAAAAATTCAATAAGTTTGGATTTTTTCTCCAATCAATTAATGTATTGGTATTGTTTCTCGCTGGTACTAAAAAATCATTCAGAATCAGAATATATCTCAAAACCTTCATGTTCACAAACCGAGAAAGATCTCGTTTTTGACCTTTGAAATCGACCAAAACGGTTTCTGAATCAATGAAAAGTTTCAGACTTTGAAATTCTGCATCGAATGAGACTAACTTCCGTCATTACAATAACTGTTATTGTTTATTACTGATAATGACCTAACCGTCAGTCAACTATGTAACTTATTACTTTCATGGAAATGGACTACGTTCTTCTTAACTCCGTTTTTTATTAAAATAGTCGAATTTGCAATTCTTGTTAATTACAGAATATTCAGTCAAATTCTTTCGGAACTATTCTATTGCATTGGAATTTCATTTTATTCACTCAGGTTTGTATAGGAGGCAAATCGAAGCTACGCGCCTCAAAAAATTGCAGAAATGAAATTATCTTGAAATTTAGTTCTTGAGTATTAGAAGATTCCAAAATTTAACAAACTTCAAATTTAATATTGATGCTGCAATGATAAACACATTCAAAGTGGGTATTTCACATTTTTTAGAGATTTTGGGAAATATCTATGGTTTTTGACTGTCAATTGTGACCGTTGCACGGGTCCCAATTTGAGGTTTGACCAGCTCGTTCGACGCAGAATTTAATGATTGTGTAATAATAATTTTATTGTGTAAATAGTCAATATTTCGCTAGGATGCGTCGTTCAGACGTGGAGAGAGAAAAACTGAAAAAGTCCGAAAATTTAGTGGTTTTTTGCGCATCAAAAGTTGTTGAAGGCTTTCGAGGTCGAAAACTTGGTAGCAGTATACTATTCTAGAAAAAAATATCTCTTGTTCCATTTTTTTTGCAAGATATATAAACCCTACTTTGGATCCTCTTATTTACTGGGCTAAGTATCAGTGGTATACTTGGTATATGTGATTTCAAGATCTTAGGCGGACTCTATTAGGCACTTATTTATCACTTTTTTACCTACCTCTTTCGAGGCCAACTCCGGGACAGATGAGAGTGTTTTACTCACCATTGACTGTGAAGTGGGGGGGGGGGGGGGCGCCTATGTTCCCTAATATTTGCGATTATCCTGTCATACTTTTCAACATTTGGCAGAAATTGTGGTTTCTTTGATTGTTTTGGTTCCATGACCTCTGGTACATAACTCAACTAGTTTATGTTTTCATTTTCTAGTTTGAAATTGAATGTTATGATAGAGATGAATCTTATTCGCAGTTTTTACGTTATCAACGACAATGAGTGGGTGTTCAGGGTGCTGTTTTGTTCAGTTTCTCAGGCATCAAATTTTAAACGAAGCTTTGGCTATGTGATTTCTCTTTCTAATATCGATATTCATTCGTGAGCTGTTTTCTCAGCTATCAAATACCGTTGCCTCCCTACAAACCACGCATTTGTTATTTGGCACATTATTTAGAGGAGACAGTTTTGTTAAATCAAAAGTGCGTTGAAAAACTTTCTACTTGGGTGTAACGCAGGAAAGAAAATAATAATAACCAAAAATTACGAACGCGCTCATCAATGCTGATATTTACATGATATTTTCTGTTTTCTATGTTTGTTGTTTTTGCGGTCTATTAGGGGTGTGTTTGATCTGATCTGCACCTCAATGGCATAAATAGGAAAACTTCAATGGCACTATTGAATTGGCTTAATCCTGTCCATTTATTGAGCGAGGGCATTAAGCTAAAAAGCTTGTTTCCGAAGCGAGTTTTAAGAAAGACATTTTTCTCAAAAGACTGTTTGTCACACGACTTTCGTCAAACTTTTAAACTCAAACTATCGGATTTAAGCAAACTGCTTGTTTTAAGCTAAAACAGCTTGTTTCCGAAGAGTTTAAGAAACGGAGTTCGGAAACAAGCTTTTTAGCTTACAACAAGCAGTGTGCTTAAATCCAAGTCGTTCCAACGCTACTTCGCGTTGCTGATGAGTCACCGTATGACGAAAACGATTGATCAAAGTCCCAAAGCCTACACTGAAACAAAACTGGCTGCCCCTTTTGCATCAAGGATGCTTGGGTACAGTCAAAACGTTTCAAATTCCCACCTTCACTGGTGATCGTTTTGATTGGTTCTTTGTTTCGATCTTTCGGATCTCTTCAGCTAAGCGTGCGCAAACTAGCCTTTTCAGGCTGAGTGCTAGCTTAGGACAAAGATGAGTTAACAGAGTTGACGAACGTCGTTTGAATACGAGGGCATTAAGGTTTGTTCATATCTAGTTAGTGTTAGGTCAGAACCTGAAAATCCAAAAATTACAATGAAATAAAATTAAAATAAATCCAATACACACAGGTGGAATGGGTTCTGCAGCCCCTCCTGTCACTCTCAAAGACCATTTTTATTGTATACCAACATTATTAATGGAAAATAATTAAATTCGCAGATTAGGTGGCTAATTCCCCTTCCCCCTCTCAACATAATATGTTGAGATTACGGCCCTAATCCTAATTAGGACTTCCGGGCAAACTCAATATCAAATTGCTCATGGAACTACCAGTGATTCTACTTTGAATGAACAGAAAGGTGGATTTTCTTTAAGAAACAGCAAAAAGAGGTGGGTGACAACCACAATTCTGTGGCTTTCAAGATAATATTGTATTTTGTACTGCAGACCGGACTGTCCATTGAATGAATTTCAACTCGTGTTTAGATAGTTCTACTGTACAGATATTTTGATTTTACCTCATTCATTTTTTAATCCAGTTTTGCAATTTATTCTGCACGGATTTACATTTTGATTGCATTCTTCCGATTTTTTCTAACTCAATTGAATGCTTGTTCGTGGCTTTTGCATGTTCGGAATTTCAAGCTGTCATTCGCATCAAACCCCTTTTTTCTACCCCATTGTTGTAGAAGCCTTTGCTAGATCGGATTCAGGAAGAACTAATACGGATATGTCTGAAGCTTCCACGACGGACGACTACGCGACAGCGACCGAAAACAACTCCGACGGAAGCTGCAGGATTCTGAGGAAGGAGCAGGAACAGTTCCAGCCCGGCACTGGTAACGGGTCTTTCGAAAGCGGTTCTTCGCTTTATAGTTTGACTAGAGCTGATGCCACCGAAGAACAGCAGGTAATTTAATAATTAACAGTAAACTGTGTTTGTTTATTTATTATATTGTATAATATTTTTAAAATGTGAAGAATTCATCAGAAAAGAAAATGTTAATTATCATGTTTGAAAACAAAAAAAAAAAAAAAAAAAAAAAACACGACGGCTATATCTATAGTCGTCAATTGAAGAGCGTGCTTCCGAAAGGAAGCAGGTATTTTTCAGTAATGCGAGAAAAACCATCAGATTATGACAACTTTGCCTTTTGCCGATAGCATTTCTTCTATTCAATAATTAAAGGATTCAAGGGGAAAATGCTAAACCTTCATCCGCTCGCGCTCTCTTGATTCACACTAGCTTTCCAGTAGTAGCGTATTTGTTTAAAAAAAACATCATAATATTCTTCCTGAGCTCACTGCCTTGTGACTAAACTATCACATTCTCTTTAATAAATCAAATTGTTCTTCATAGCATCTTGTGGAAAAGTGTCCAATTAGAGAATAAAATTGCATCTTCCCGCGCTCTTGCGTGCCAGTTATTCGTCGCCAGTTATTCGTTATTCGTTGCGCAAAATCAGAGTTGTAAAGTACCTAATGATTACTTTTAAAGATTACTTTTCTTATTAGCAATGAAATGAGTGAAGTGATTATGATTATGTACACATAAAACCAATAACTGGGATTTTAAGAGACACTTTAATCCAAAGTAATTGCCATTACCATTACCCATTCCTGTAATGGGAATGGAATTTTCAATTACTTTTTCCAATTCCTTGTAATGGTAATGGTTTTTCCAATTCCCCATTAATCGTAGGTGGAAAAGTAATGGGTCCTTCTAATTACCCATTATAGGAAGAGTAATGAGTAATGGGAACCCATTCCCCATTACCACCATTCAATCAGTAAGTTGATCATCCTCCAATTCATAAGGGACCATCCTACAATTTATAGGGGACCATCCCCAACGAAATGGATGGTGGGATGGCCCCCTATGAATTGGGAGGGTAGTCCCCAAGGAATTTGGGAATGGTCCCCTATGAATTGGAGGATGGTCCCTTATGAATTGGAGGATGATCAACTTAAGGGGACCAAACGGTTTGTCCTACAGAGCTCCGGGTGGTCTCAAAATTTTTTTAAAAATTCAATACTATTTAAAATTGGTGAAAAAACGATACTTTTACTTCGAGAGATTTCGAGCTAGAGCACTCTTGAAAATTTCAACCCTTAATTTTCATCCCTTAGAAGTGACTGAGCCTATATACCAAATTTGAACCAAATCGGTCCAGTGTTGCTAAGAAAAGTGCCGCGTACGGCGGACGGACGGCCAAATTTTTATTCGATTTTTGGATTCTACGTACCTTGAAACGTAAAACATCAAATTTTGAGGGGAGGTTAAAATTTTATTTTCTTGCTCGATTCCGAAGGCTTATTATTGAAAATAATAAACCAAAATGTTTAATTCCTCTCAAAATTTGACGCTTCACGGGACTTTCCTTACTTACTATGGATCGAATTCTACCAAATTTGGGATACCGTCTCTATTCAGGGTCTAGCTGTGCCGCGAATTTTTTGGTTGAAGTCAGTCACTTTTAAGGGGTGAAAAATAGGGGTTGTAATTTTCAAAGCGCCCTAACTTGAAAAAGTATTGTTTTTTCAATAATTTGAATCTTTAGAATCTAATGAGACCACCCTTTTGCTCCTAATGGTTGGACTTACGATAAATCAAAAACACGAGTGTGAATCGAAAAAGAGGCCTAATCTCCGTTCAAATTTTAGCTGGCCAATGGTTCGTTATTTTCAGTTGTTCTCAGTTTTGCGTCCTTAGCAACCAGTAATCAAATTTCCTAATGAACGCACCCACAACTCTTCATTTCTTCCAATTAAATGTGAAGGGTTTATTTACTCAAAATAAAGTTGATTGTGAAGCGAAAATGTGGCTTAGGTAGTGACAATGGCAAAGCGGTCTATGCAGAAAAATAATAAACCTTTGTGTAATAATTTGCAGCGTTTTTCGATGAGCCTCAAATTAATTTATTTCGACGCAGGTACCCTGTTCCCCACCTCTGGTGGAAGACGAGAAAGAAGAGAAAATCTCGGAGAGCGCTGAAGACAAAGCAGGCGACGGAGATGGCGACACCTCGTCTGCGGAAAGCAGCAGCTGTGGGAGGTCAGTACATCGGCGAATAAACCAGCTTTGGAAGTCTAGATATATCTAGATATATAGTCTACGCTTTAATCTTTAAATGTCCAGTAGTCCAAGCAAATAAGTATGAAAGACAAGAAAATCGATGTTAGAGGAAATAATGTTCCACGTTAATGACAGTAATGACGAAAACCGAAATAAGCAAGGCTTGAAATTTCGTTCCTTACGTAATTTACTTAAGTACTCACTTCTAACCTCTCTTTATGGGCCTGATCCAAAATGTTCCGGTTTCCAGTAGTTCGTTCGCAACTGTAATGAGATCAAGACTCTGGGATGCATTCAAGTCGGTTTTGGAGGAGGAACGATATCTCCGATCAGGATTGAAATTGAGCAACACTAATGATCCTCGAAGGATTGGAATCCCAAAGGAAACGATTGATTGTAAAAAAAAAAAATTCTATTTCACTCCGCAAATAACGTTTTCAATCGGTCGTTATATATTTCGAGGCCTGACAGTAACATCACCTTGACTGCTCAGGGAAAAGCCAACTTGTATTTTTCTCTCGTCATTGCAGATTATTTTGAAAAGCCAACTTGTATTTTTCACCAAAATTGCCTGAGTTGAAATTAATTGTCTTCAATATTTTGCCTCATCAGTATTGAAGATAATATCTTCCCCGTTCAGCCAGAAGGGCGTATACAGCACAACCCAAATTTTTGGGAAATCGCGATTTTCTCTAGCGACTCTCAATTCTAAACCAACTAGTATGTTTTTGGTTAGAATAAAACCTGTATTCTATGCAGATTCTATTGATATGCTTGCATTTATTCTAACACCAATTCAAAATAAGTTATGCCTCAAAAACAAAATTTGTATGCCATATTCGCCCTTTTGCTGTAAACTGGCTCAATACCTCTAGTCATATTCGCCCTTTCGCTGTAACATCGCTCCATTTTATTGTCGTATTCGCCCTTCTGTCTGTGAAGTTATTTATTGTGCTGAACCCCTATTCCCCTGTCCCCATTTATTTCCATTACCTACTCAAAGCTGGAAAGTAAACACAATCATGGACATCCTCAAATTTTAAATTTTACTATCGAACTGTAAGTCAGCAATTCAAAGCTAGGCAGGGCTTAAAAATACCTGCATGGATCATTTTTGAAAATCCGATGCATAGTAGTAAATCTCAAAACATCAAAACGAGTTAATCTGTAACATCCCTGAAAATTTCATTGAAATCGTACGGAAAATTTAGAAGTTATGGCCGTTACAAGGAATTCACGTTTGCGCATGCGCAGTGGCTACTATCAGTCCGAAGGTGGTGATTTTCATAGGGGACCATCTAAATACTAATCTGTAACATCCCTGAAAATTTCATTGAAATCGGATAGTAAATGTAGAAATTATGGACGTTACCAGGAAATTCACGTTTGCGCATACGCAGTGACTACTATCAGTCCGAAGGTGGTGATCTTCATTGGGGACCATCTACAACCTAATCCGCATAATCCCTGAAAATTTCATCGAAATCGGGTGGAAAAAGTGGAAGTTATGGCCGTTAAAAGGAAATTCACGTTTGCGCATGCGCAGTGGCTACTATCAATCCGAAGGTGATGATTTTCATAGGGGACCATCTAAATACTAATCTGTAACATTCCTGAAAATTTCATTGAAATCGGATGGAAAATGTGGAAGTTATGGCCGTTACAAGGAATTCACGTTTGCGCATGCGCAGTCGCTTCTATCAGTCCGGGGATGATGATTTTCATAGGGGACCGTCTACACACCAACCCGCACAATCCCTGAAAATTTCATTGAAATCAGACAATAACTTCGTATAGTTATGCGCGTTACAAGGAATTCATGACAGACAGACACACAGACACACAGACACTGAACAAAAATTGTTCAGAAAGGTCTAAAACGCAAAACGCGAGTGAAAATTTTGATTTTGGAGAACTTTTTTTTTCGTCCCTGAAAAGTGAAAACAAAGCTTCCGCTACCTTGGTAGACTCGGAAGCAAAAGGTACTTTCATAAATATATAAAATAGGTACACAGTCATTCTGGTGTCATTCGTTAAAAATGCAGCCCACACAAGATTGAAATGTAGCCAAATGGAGGTTTAAAAACAAAAATTTAACTTTTCTTTAATTTTTTCAAGAAGTAATCACAATGGAACTGGCAACTCACATGATTAAAATTATTTGCACTTGCCCAATGGAGCACTATGTACTTGAAAACCCCCTACCTAATAAAATCCGTCAATTCAGTTCAATTCTCTTTAATGGTATGTGTTATCAATCATCGTCTTCTCGGTCCGTTTCTGGGAGAGCATCATAACACGACTAGAACTTAATTTCTTAATTATGGCCATTTATGGCTTCAGTTACTGAGCTCATCCCCCTCAACGAAACACCCATGCTGTAATCTTCACTTTACTATAGATCTGAGATTGAAGCAAATAAACAATTAGTCACAAACCTTGAGTATTAGGGTCTAGCTGTTCTGCAGAGAAAAGCTGTTCTGTAAAACACTGCACAAGACACCCGTCGACAATATCGTAGACCTCAACTGCTTCCTCTTCATCCATTTTAAGCAAAGAAAGAGGAATAAAACCCGAAATTCGGAAAAAATTAAAGTTTTACATTCGGCAACTGGCTGCTAGAAGTGACGGCAACTACCGGTAAAAAGGTTACACGATAACACTGACAGCGTTAATAACCTCACATTATTCCGCTTGTCTTTTCCGATAGTGTTCAGGATGTGAACCACTTTTTCGGTGGTCTGGGCTACAAATGAGAGTGGACAGCAACGTTTTAAAGGCTACTTCGAAGGGTTCTATCCTAGATTTCAGTCATATTCGCCCTTCTGGCTGTCAACTTGTCATATTCGCCCCAAACGTTTTCTCTTTGACTTCAAATATCTTCTTCCTGATTGGTTGGATCTTCGCGCGCTTTTCAAATTTGAATAGAGGAGAAAAAAACGAAAAAACCCATATCTAAAACTCGAGAAGTGCGTTTTTGCTATATTCGCCCTTTTGGCTGGAAGGGGACGATATGGAAGCTTTGAATTTGTGCAGAAGGTTAAACGAATTTGGGCCCTAGAAGAATCAAAATTTGTACTCTCATTTACCTGTCTTCAAGATCGAGTGTGCGAGGTAAAATCAGCCTTTTGGGAAATGTCATAAGAAAATATGGGACTTTGATTGGTGGGATTCTCAGGTAATGTGGACTAACGGTAGCGTTTACGTTAAGTTCTTTGAAATAGATTTCTCATATCCTAAGTTATGGCTCTGAATCAATCAAGTTCCAATGTTTTTGTCTGTTTTGGCTCTAAGTTAATTGCCTAAACATTTCGTTGCATTTCGAACAGTAGGAAAACGCCGAATTCCTTGTTCGATACGAAAAAATTATTCGAAAGAGATGCAATTTTCAGATACTTGCATCAGTTCCAACGTATGACGATCCAAACAAATTTCATTCTTGACGCACCAAACATTTGACCTTCCTAAAATCGACACGATCTTGCTCCAATTGGAGGTTCGCACAGTACTGTGAGTATGGGTCAAGTGATCAATTTGTGGAGAGTTCTGTTAGGGAAAGTTGCTCTGATCATGATTTCATACTACTTCATATTTCAAGGAAAGAAAATTGCACAATAAATAATATTAGAAGAAGTTTATGAAAAATGTTGAAATTTTAAATTCAAAACAAAAGTAACATTTCACCAATTTTACAAAAGTTTAGGTACCGAAACATAGGTAATAATTACATGTCTTTAGAAGTGCATTACACTGAATGATGAATCTAAATTGCCACTGTCATTAGCGCTGCTGATGCTGGAGAGAGCGCTTCCACAACTCAGTTCCATAGCGTTAGATGTGCTTGGTACAGCATTAGGTATCAGTTTTGTGGATGGTGGTCGTGTCAATGAAGTTATCCCTAATTCAGATACTGGTTGATGACTTCATAATCTTGTCTGTTCTATTCTGTTGATATGAAAAATGCGAGGATGTGGTTTTTTTCCTCTCCACACTTTCCTGCGACTTTAATTTTTCAAAAAACTTTCTATTAGGATTGAAAATTTCATAGAAAAAAAAGTCGCGGCTCTTCGCGGCAAATTCCAACGGGGTTGAGTCAAGGGACAGTGCCAGAAAACATTCATCAAAATGCTCTAATTCCTCATTTCTCCTCTTTTTGAGAAATTCACTATTTAATGTTAACGTTTAAGAAGAAAACGTCTGCCAAGTGGGTGTGGCACATAGCTTCCTCGTATCCATAACCCGATTGTATAGATGATCCGATGCATAGTAATTATTCTAAAAACATCAAAACAAGTTAATCTGTAACATCCCTGAAAATTTCATTGAAATCGGATGGAAAATGTAGAAGTTATGGCCGTTACAAGGAATTCACGTTTGCGCATGCGCAGTGGCTACTATCAGTCCGAAGGTGGTAATTTTCATAGGGGACCGTCTACAACCTAATCCGCATAATCCCTGAAAATTTCATCGAAATTGGGTAGAAAAAGTGGAAGTTATGGCCGTTACAAGGAAATTCACGTTTGCGCATGCACAGTAGCTACTATCAGTCCGAAGGTGATGATTTTCATAGGGGACCGTCTACACACCAACCCGCACAATCCCTGAAAATTTCATTGAAATCAGATGGAAACTGTAGAAGTTATGGCCGCTACAAGGAATTGACGTTTGCGCATGCGCAGTCGCTTCTATCAGTCCGGGGATGATGGTTTTCATAGGGGACCGTCTACACACCAACCCGCACAATCCCTGAAAATTTCATTGAAATCGGACAATAACTTCGTATAGTTATGCGCTTTACAAGGAATTCATGACAGACACACAGACAGACAGACAGACACACAGACACACAGACACTGAACCAAAATTGTTCAGAAAGGTCTAAAACGCAAAACGCGAGTGAAAATTTTGATTTTGGAGAACTTTTTTTTTTTGACCTTGAAAAGTGAAAACAAAGCTTCCGCTACCTTGGTAGACTCGGAAGCAAAATTGGGAATTATTATTGTGACGATTTTACCGAGTGCTTAGGGGAAATTCATACTTCAAAAATCATTAAAATACGTGAATAAAGCACATACTTGTGCCGTGACTCGTCATGAAGAGCAATAAGACCCAACTTGTTGATATGACGGTATCCGCACTCATAATGAGCAGGTAGTTCATCGTTAGCGTTTTGGGTGAAATGAGTTATTAACATAAATGATCGCGGAACTTGCCCTCTGGTGATCCGTAGGAGGCTTGTGAGGTCAGGAAACCTATTTAAACGTGCTCAAAGACTATCTGGGGATATGTTCTTGCACTCCTTTCCAATACTAATGGACGGTCGTTTTTTCGATTTTTTACAGTACTGTGGGTCGCCTGGAATTGATTCCTGGATAGTTACTGATAAATTTCATAGCAATCCAATCAGTAGGAAAAATCGATATAAATTGGAAAACAGTTTTAATCGTGTATTGTTTTTATATTCCTCACATATTTAATTATGGATGCATTCCAGGGGACGTCCCTTTGGATAAGGATTAGTTTTATTTTAACCAGTACCTTAGCGATAAAACACACTTTTTTATTTATCTTTCTACTGCACAAAATATTTTCACCCAACGTAATTTAGTTAGTACGTTGATGATGTAGTTTTTAGCATTTTGGGCGCCCGAAACTTGAAATTTTGATTTCGGAAAAGTAGACCCCCTCTCTGCACCCATATCCATCATAACATTTCCAGCAACATTTGAGACTCGAATTTGAACAGCATTTTAAAATCTATGATCTAACGTTACGTTGGACTTTCTTCTGTTGCTTGTGGAAGGTAGAACGTAGAATATCACATCTGTACTCTAGGTGAAACACCCAAGAACCTACGCAATATGCGGTTTCTGGTGTCCTGGCAGGTTGGTGGCACCACTGATTTGTTCCATGGTGGGACAAAGAATAATTCATGAAAATCCAGATTATTGATTATGTTCTCTGAATTTCAATGATTGGATTGCATTAGTAAGCCTTAATGGGAAGCAACTTTAATATCGTAAAGTTTAGTGTTTAATATCGAAGAATTTAGATAGAGTAGGTGGGGGTGAGTTCCCGCAGGTTCCAATTTATTCCATTTAAAATTATAAGCCAGTGCGACATCAATAAATTGTTAGACCTTTCCGTTTTTTTCTCGTTTTTGTTAGAACCTTGGTTACGGTCCCTGACAATTCCCCACTACTGGGGTAGTGTTTGATTTTTAGGACGTCCCTGAGTAAGACTTGGGCGTCCTTTTGCGATTAATCTGGGGTAAAGTTGGACAACACTCCGCAACAACTGATATCGTGATTCTTAATCATGTTACCGATTGATATCAATTTGCGGTTAATAACACGACAGCTAATCTCTGACAGCCTTTTTTTACGAGACTAATGAGTTCTAATCGTGACCCTATATATTCTGCTACCCTTTTTAGGACGTCCCAGAGTAAGACTTGGGCGTCCTTTTGCGATTAATCTGGGGTAAAGTTGGACAACACACAACAGATAAAAAATAACCACACACTTATCCGTTTTAGACCATTCTGAATCCAAATCTGCGAAAAAAACCATAGGTGAATGTCTGTGTGTGTGTGTGTGACAAAATCTTGTGTCGTCTACCCAGTCCTTAGTTTTCAACAGATTTTCGTGTTTCTTTTTTGTTCGACTCAGAAATCTTCCGAATTGCACACTATTTCACCAGAGTATCAAAATTAGCATCCACATTATTTCACAAAATATCCGATTTTTCAATATTTCGTTTCCTTTGTGACCGACTTCAACGCGCCGAAGGCGCGCGAAAGAGGAGGTACTCAATTCGGGTTGTCGTGGGACGACGATTTTTTTTTGTATGTCTGAACACCTTGCATTTCTTTATTCTGGTACCAATCTGTCTGGTTCTTTTTGAAATGTGTTCTACCAGTATCCGTGGTGGTCCCATTTCAAACAGATTTCATTTTGCTTTGTTAGAAGTATCGAAAATTTGTGAAAGAAGTTGAAAAACGTGGTTCCCGTTTTCGGGAATATCGGTCCGCATTCACTCTTCTTCCCCTGTGACTTCCGACTGTGCCGATGAAGGACTATTTGTGTATAGTCAAATTGAAGGTCTGATTGTAAGCTTCAAAATGGTATGCTATATGAGGGGGGTTCCGATAACTAAAAGGTGCTGCGGGGGATGAGAAAGGGGGAAATTATAGTGGGCTATTCGCTCAGAACCTGCATGAGCCGTATCAAACGTGTTTATCAATGCTCGAATATGTGAGTTTTCCTACCATATACGTATGAGGGATAATTATAGTACTGTTAGTTAGGTATTCTACCAAGTGGGTATAGCACATAGCTCCCTCGTCATCCTTAACATGGTTGGGTAGGTAATGGTAGAGAAGATCGTCGTAACTGCATAGTGCCGTACGAAATATGAGGGATTATAGGACAACTAGGTGATGAGAGGGTATTCTACCAAGTGGGTGTAGCACATAGCTTCCTCGTCATCCATAATATAGTTGGGTAGGTAATGGTATCAGTCCAGTCAAATTAGCCAAAAAAAGGGGGGGGGGGGGGGGGGGGGGTTTGCATTAATTCCGGACAAAGCGAAACTTTTATGGGTGACTTGTGGGTGCCTATGGAACATGTTTTTAGTATATTCTACTAGATTCTCCTTGTGCTAACTTTTTGGTGCCCGAAAAACCGCGATTTTTCGGCACTTGTTTCAGTTTTTTGCCTATAACTCGTACACGATGCATCCTACGGAAACTTTTACTCTTTCCTTTATTAAACAGGATGAATTTCTGCGTCGAATGACCACCTAAAACGTTAAGATCGGTTCAGCCGTTTGGACGAAATCGATCGTTGAAGTTTGGCGATTTTTCCCAAATTGGTTGAAAAATGGGTTACGCTCAAGTTTCAAGGCCTGTACATCAAAAACGGCGTATCCAACCAAAAAATGTCACATACTCAAAGTTGTAGAGAATCAAATTTTGTGTAAGAAAAGCATCCCCCCTTCCTCCCCCCTCCCACCCGCCCCTACCAAATGATAGAATAACGAAACAACTTCTGAGTAAACGAAATTATGAGTATTGAAAACGGTGTTGCAATCAAAAAATGTCATATAATCAAAGTGAAACGTCTGTTGTTCAACTTACTAAGGCACTGAGGTACTTGTAATACTAGAAAAGGCGAAAGAAAAAACATTCTCCTGGTCCTAACTTTTTGGTGCCCAAAAAACCGCGATTTTTCGGCACTTGATTCAGTTTTTCGCCTATAACTCGTACACGATGCATCCTACGGAAAATGTTACTCAATCCTTTATTAAACAGGATGAATTTCTGCGTCGAATGACCACCTGAAACGTTAAGATCGGTTCAGCCGTTTGGCCGAAATCGATCGTTGAATTTTGCCGCTTTTTCCCAAATTGGTTGAAAAATGGGTTACGCTCAAGTTTCAAGGCCTGTACATCAAAAACGGCGTATCCGACCAAAAAATGTCACATAATCAAAGTTGTAGAGAATCAAATTTTGTGTAAGAAAAGCATCCCCTCTTCCTCCCCCCCTCCCACCCGCCCCTACCAAATGATAGAATAACGAAACAACTTCTGAGTAAACGAAATTATGAGTATTGAAAACGGTGTTGCAATCAAAAAATGTCATATAATCAAAGTGAAACGTCTGTTGTTCGACCTAAGGCACTGAAGTACTTATAATAATAGAAAAGGCAAAAGAAAAAACATCTCCTAGATTCTCCTTTTGCTCACTTTTTGGTGCCCGAAAAACCACGATTTTTCGGCACTTGTTCCAGTTTTTCGCCTATAACTCGTACACGATGCATCCTACGGAAAATTTTACTCAATCCTTTATTAAACAGGATGAATTTCTGCGTCGACTGACCACCTTCATTTTTTAGATCGGTTCAGCCGTTTGGCCGAAATCGATCGTTGAAGTTTGGCGATGTTTCCCAAATTGGTTTCCCAAAACTTCAATCAACTAGAAATTCGGTGTTTTTATTGAGTTCAAAGGTGTTACTTCATGCTCACTACCACATTTCAGAATAATGCGTATTTTATGTACGAAAAACGAAGGTTTTCTTCGAAAAATCCACTTTCTAGCAGTCGGAACCATTCGGAAGTATCACCATTTGATTCAGCGTAGAAAATTACATTGGAAATGATACCAAAATCGTCAAGCCATCTTGAGGTCGAGGGGGACCAGAAACCGCTTAAAACACTGGATTTGCTTGTAAAACACACGTTTTCGGGCATTCAAACTTCATTTACTCTTCTAATTTGAATGTTAAAAAGAAAAATTGATAGACCGTTGGAAAGCTGAGATTCTGGGCAAATTTTTTCCGTTGAGTGCCCGCCGATACGGCTGTTTATTACATAAGATGAGTCAGCCTGAAAAATGGTGATTTTCGAGAAAGTTTTAAATTTCTGACTTTGACCAATTTATTCACTTATACGAAAGGCTTAAAAAGCTTTTGTGTCCTAATGAACTGATAGGAAATTTAACGTTCTTTCCAACGGTATACTCATATTTGAGTTTATTCATTAAATTGAGGGAGTTATGGCTGTTTTAATGGCTCAAGGTCAAAAACACGAACAAAATCTTAAAAGTGGAAAAAGTATAATTTTAAAGCGTTTAAACAAAAAATGTCAAGAGACAAAAAAGTTTGCAAATTAGTTGTAGAATCGATCCTTGAAATTTGGTCCTCGAGTTAGGGTGACACCCTGTATAGGAGATTGTCGGAACTGAATAGTGCTGTACCAAATATGAGGGATTATAGGACAACTAAGTGATGAGAGGGTATTCTACCAAGTGGGTGTAGCACATAGCTTCCTCGTCATCCATAATATAGTTGGGTAGGTAATGGTATAGGAGATTGTCGGAACTGAATAGTGCTGTACCAAATATGAGGGATTATAGGACAACTAGGTGATGAGAGGGTATTCTACCAAGTGGGTGTAGCACATAGCTTCCTCGTCATCCATAATACAGTTGGGTAGGTAATGGTATAGGAGATTGTCGGAACTGAATAGTGCCTTACCAAATATGAGGGATTATAGGACAACTAGGTGATGAGAGGGTATTCTACCAAGTGGGTGTAGCATATAGCTTCCTCGCCATTCATAAATAGTTGGGTAGGTAATGGTACAGGTGATCGTCAGAACTGAATTGTGCAGTACCAAATATGAGGTATATAGTACAGTTAGGTGATAAGTCCTCGTCAATCATGTCATGGTTGAGTTGTTGAATTGTGTTGTCAGAACTACCAAGTACCTATCAAATATGAGGGACGTCGACCAGTTAGGGGATAAGAGAGTAGATTGCTAAGTAGCAAAGTGAACCAAATACCTCCTGAAACTGATCCAAAAACGGAAAGTCATCTATATATATGGAAACTGATCCGGATTACAGAATGAGGTCCACCCTACGGCGTCTGGTTCACCTTACTGAAATGATTCACAGTATGGAAACAGATCCACATTAACAGATCGATAAACTGCGGGTAAATTAATTTCAGATTTAAATTGAAGACCACTAAAAAGTGAAAAATAATATAAAAAAGGAAAAACAATAAAATAAAAACCTTTTCAACAAAAAAATGGACCGACCTCAAAAATTATGTCCGTAAACACCAAAAAGGGAAAAATAATAATCTCAGTGAAAACGTACTTGATGTAGTAGGTTGTTGGACATACATATCTAGTCAACAGATGGTATGTTGGAATAGATACTCATCTGTAGATTCTATCATCTAGATGCTATCTAGATAGATAGGTAGGTAGGTACGCATTGAAGTCGCCGCCGTGCCCAACTGTAGACACAAACGTCTTCAAGATTTTCTACTCACCAACATATCATTCTTTTTCGCAAATATACATACCTCCCATGCTTCAAACATGCTTCCACACCGAGTATGAACGTAAATATTTGTAAAATTGTGGGAGGTGTTAAATGCTAATTAGGTAACAACGCTTCCGACGGTACGTAGCTACATTAAAATATGTCCACCAATATAATAAACTGGCTCCTATAATAATAAAGTCTCAAATACTCGTCACAGCCATTCCTAGGGAGGTTCACACTTACTAACATACTCATATGGAAGCAGAGACGTACTAGGTACCTGATAGTTTGGGGAGCACATTGTAACTCAATGGTATTCACTCTTGTAATGGTAACCAGATCATCGAGTAAGGAAGGTGGTTAGTTTGTGTCTGCAGATGGGCACGGCGGCGACTTCAATGCGTACCTACCTACCTATCTATCTAGATAGCATCTAGATGATAGAATCTACAGATGAGTATCTATTCCAACATACCATCTGTTGACTAGATATGTATGTCCAACAACCTACTACATCAAGTACATTTTCACTGAGATTATTATGTTTCCCTTTTTGGTGTTTACAGACATAATTTTTGAGGTCGGTCCATTTTTTAGCTTACCACTAATTGTACCCTAACTTGAAATTGAGGAAAAAATGCTCATTATACCTCCGGATTTTCATGAATTATTACGAATGCATTCTTCGAGACGATTTTTAGTAAAAATTTCACTGCCCAACCAACTTTGCAAATAATGTTTTTCTTGGTGAAGAACTCGTTGAAAGTTCCCCGTCCACAGTTGGTGTGCTTGCTATCACAACGGGAACAGAGGCGGCGCACAAGTTATACCCCCCCTTCAAGACCTAACGGTCGTGCTGGTTTGCCTACTCGCCTCTGTCCTTAGCACGTCCTCAGTTGTTCCACCCCAAGGAAACGACTACAGTATCTTGACTACTATAGATGGAACAGGGATACTGGTCTAGGGCGTTTTGAAAATGTTTCCCACACTTTTTACCTCTTAGTAGTGACTGACAATAACCAAAATCTTCGGGGCACAACCGGAGTCTTTATACGAAATTTCATGGAAATCGGTCCATGGGAACTGGCCGAATAATGAATCGCCTCGAACGGCAGACGGAAGGAACAATTTTTATTCGATTTTCGAATTCCACGTACCTTAAATGACCATCAAACAAATTTTTTATTTAAGTATTTATTTTTTGTGGGGGGGGGGGGGGTGCAATTTTTTTTTGCTTGATTCCAAAAGTTTATAATTGAAAGTAATAAACCTTAAATAACTTCATTGGATTCAATTTCTCAACCCACGTCTTCAAAAAAACATATTTTTTCATTACAATTATTAGTTATTACTATTGCTTACGAGTCTACCAAGGTAGCGGAAGCTTTGTTTTCACTTTTCAAGGACGAAAAAAAAAGTTCTCCAAAATCAAAATTTTCACTCGCGTTTTGCGTTTTAGACCTTTCTGAACAATTTTGCTTCCGTGTCTGTGTGTCTGTCTGTCTGTCTGTCATGAATTCCTTGTAACGCGCATAACTATACGAAGTTATTGTCCGATTTGTATGAAATTTCAGGGATTGTGCGGGTTGGTGTGTAGACGGTCCCCTATGAAAATCATCATCCCCGGACTGATAGGAGCGACTGCGCATGCGCAAACGTGAATTCCTTGTAACGGGCATAACTTCTACATTTTCCATCCGATTTCAATGAAATTTTCAGGGATGTTCCAGATTAGTATTTAGATGGTCTCCTATGAAAATCACCACCTTCGGACTGATAGTAGCCACTGCGCATGCGCAAACGTGATTTTCCTTGTAACAGCCATAACTTCCACTTTTTCCACCCAATTTCGATGAAATTTTCAGGTAACTATTATGCAGATTAGATTTTAGATGGTCCCCTATAAAAGTCACCACCCTCGGATTGATAGAAGCGACTGCGCATGCGCAAGCGTGAATTCCTTGTAACGGCCATAACTTCTACATTTTCCATCCGAATTCAATGACATTTTCAGGGATGTTACAGATTGGTATTTAAATGGTTCCGTATGAAAATCATTACCTTCGGACTGATAGTAGCCACTGCGCATGCGTAAACGTGAATTTCCTTGTAACGGCCATAACTTCCACATTTTCTACCCGATTTCGATGAAATATTCAGGGATTATGCGGATTAGGTTGTATATGGTCCCCAATGAAGATCACCACCCTCGGACTGATAGTAGCCTCTGCGCATGCGCATACGTAAAATCCTTGTAACCGCCATAACATTTACATTTTTCATCCGAATTTGATAAAATTTTCTACTATTGTTCAGATTAGCGTATAGATGGTCCCCTATGATGGTAGTGAAAGGTACTTTGAGATTGGTGTTTTAAGATTAATTACTATGCATCGGATCATTTATATAATCGGGTTATGGATACGAGGAAGCTATGTGCCACACCCACTTGGCAGACTTTTTTTTTCTCTTTATTTTAAACATTTTTGTATTTTTTCGCTGGTAACGGAATACCTGGAAAACAAAATTCCATAAAAATGTAATTGGTTTACCAACAGCATTCTGTAAGCCAAAGCGTCTATATAAAATTCATACGTGTTATAAAATTCTGTATCATCAAAGAACCCCACCATCGCAGGTCCCTGAAGAGTAAGAACCTTCTGACTCCCTCGCTCGGACTATCGTTGGCCATAAAAAGTGAAATGAATCCTCCATTTCGTCGAGATTACTCATTTAGCCCTCCGCGTTCCTCTTCTCCAAATTCTACTGTTCAGCGATAACTGCTCCCAAATCAAATTGAGGATTAGCAGTTAATTACGAGCCACTATGAAATTAATTACAACGTAGAGGTCCGATGGTATGCCGACCTTTCACGTTGAGCGTTCAGTCCTGTCATTAATTATTTGCTTGGGCTACTAGACTACTACAATACATTCATATACTGCTGTTTGATCATTACAAATTATATTTGACGATAATTAATTATTAAGCTCAAATTTACGTCATTTAATCGTTCGCACTCCTTTCATCGCTATTCATCCACGCTAATAATCAAAGGTCCTAAAGCTGATCTTTAAAGCACGCGCTACAGCAAAATGTATCTCTTTTCCAAAATCTCTTTTTCATCTACCATAATTGTTAGGCATATTGAGCACTTAATTGTATGTTTTGGTTACTCGAGTACTGCCTTTTGCGATACATCGAAGTGCAGTTTGCATTCAAAACCTCATCGACAAATTTTAACATTTTTCAATGATGGCTCAGAAATAAAATATTTTTAAGAGTGGTTCAGCAGGATGCAGTACTCAACAATCTTTTCACAATATCTTCACCTAACTAAAAACTAAACAATCTAAATAAATCAAACTGATGCCAACACGTTGCAAAATTAAAAAATAAGAGTAAGATGCTTACATTCATTGATCGGATTAATCGATTACTTTTGTAATTGTATTGAGATTAATTCACATTAAACCTGGATATTACGCGCTCGTTCATAGACAATTATTGGATATTAATAAAGGATATTAATTCAGTTGTATGATGTCTACCAAGGTAGCGAAAGCGTTGTTTTAACTTTTCAAGGTTGAAAAAATATGTACTCCAAAATAAAAATTCCCACTCGCATTTAAAATGCGTTCCTGAACAATTTTGGATTCGTGTCTGTCTGTATGTGTGTCTGTAATGAAATCCTTGTAATGGGCATAACTATACGTTGTTATTGTGCGGGTTGGGGTGTAGATGGTCCCCTATGAAAATCATCGCCCCCGGAATGATAGCAGCCACTGCACATGCACAAATAAGAATCTATAATAACTTTTGTATTTTCTACCCGAATTCGATGACATATTCAGAGATTGTGCGGGTTGACGTATAGATGGTCCCCTATGAGGGTAAAGCAAGGTTCTCGGAGATTGATGTTTTGAGATTACCTACACTGCATCAAGGGAAAACGTTCACCAAGTGTGTGTGGCACATAGCTTCCTCGTTTCCAAAACCATGTTGTATGGATGATTAGATGCATAGTAGCTAATCCCAAAACATTAATCCCTTGCATTACCCTCATAGGGGACTGTTTACAAGAGAACACACAAAATTCCTGAAAATTTCATCAAAATCGGACAGAAAATGTAGAAGTTAGGGCTGTTATGATCTTCATAGGGGACCTTAGCTACACCCCAATTCGAACAATCAATGCATACATTTTTCGAATGCGGATGGAAAATGGGAAAATTACGACTGTTAGAAGGAATTCACGTTCGCTCATGCGAAGCAGCTACTATTCTCTAGCGGGATGATTTTCATAGGGGACCACCCATGTACCTTGCACTACTCTTACAGGGGATCTACACACCAACCCGTACAATCCATGAAAATGTCGCCGAAGTCGAACAGTAACTTCGAACAGTTTTGCCCGTTACAAAGATTTCAAGGCAGACAAAGCAGACACGGAACCAAAAGTGTTCAGAAAGGCCTACACGTATAAAGCGAGAGGAAATTTTGAATAGGAGAATTTTTTTTCTTCTTCAACCTTAAAATGTGCTAAAAGTGCGTAGTCTTGGAAGTAAAATTATTTCTTCATGAAACTTTTATGAAGAAAAAACAAAACTGGTGGATTATTCTTCTATCATTCTGCTAACTGTCCTCTAGTTATACATTTTCATTATAAAAATCAGTACCAAATTCAGATACGGAAACTAGTTACGATTAAATAAGAATACAATACGCTCTAAACGATCTTAAATTGGGGTTTATTCATTGTCTCAAAATAATTGAAGGAATAAAGTTTAACGCTTGGAGTTCCAAGTTACCTAGGTACTGCAAAACATAGTGCTTTTCAGGCTGAAAACATCTTCTTTGGAACACCATTTTCAGAGTCCAAGAATATTAGAATAACAAGGAATAGGCAAAACCTCCAAACCACCAAAATGTCAGTTAGCCGGAGTTGTAGAGGAACCGAAGAAATATTAAAAAATTTCAGCCAAAGTTGACAGTTTGAGTCCAAGCAATTAAATTTTTGAACTACTATAGTGGTGATGAAATTCAAGAATTTTATCCATAATTTAATTAAGGGGTCGCAGTCGGTCGCCGTTCGTATTTAGTATTTAGCGAAATTGAAGGCGCAAATACGTAAAAATTGTACCTTAATTTGAAATTTCAATGGATTTTAGAAATGCATTAGTGCACGGCCCTAGGGAATTGAAAAACTGAAATATTGCGCCAGAATCATCAAAATCGAACAATAATAATTATTGTCAAAGAAAAACGCCGCAAATTATTACATAATGGTTTTTATTTTTCTATAGATCACTCATCTGCAAAGCTACCAACCATCAAACATGAAGAAAAACATCGATCGCATTTCGGTCAGCTAAAATTTGAACGGAGATTAGGCCTCTTTTGCGATTCACACTCGTGTTTCTGATTTATCGTACGTAAAACCCTTAAATTCTCGTAGGGAGCGAACGGTTTGTCCTACAGAGCTCCGCGTGGTCTCTAAAAATTCTATGGAATCTTAAATTGATGGAAAAACAATACCTTTATATCAAAATGTTTTGAGTCAGGGCGTTTTCAAAATTTCAAAATTTATTTTTGGACCCTTAAAAAAAGTGACCTACATTAACCAAAATCTTCGGGGCGCAACTAGACCCCAAATGGAGCCTACATACCAAATTTCATCAAAATCGGTCAATGCTGAGTGCAAAGTGCCGCGGACGGACGGCTAAATTTGTGTTCGATTTTTGGATTCTACGTACCTTGAAACGTAAACCATCAAATTTTGAGGGGGTGTTAAAAATAATTTTTCTTGGTCGATTCCAAAGGTTCATTATTGAAAATAATAAACCAAAATGGGAAAAACTACTGAATAAACGGGTTTTTCCATGTTTTTTCCATATTTCTCTGGCAATTATCGTTTAATCTTGATGATTCCAGCGGCAATCTTTCAGCTCTTCAATCCCCTAGGGCTGTGCACTAATGAATTTCTAAAACCTTTGAAATTTCAAATTTAGGTACAACTTTTTAGTTTTTGCGCCTTCGATTTCGTGAAATACTAACCCGGAACGAGGTTCGAACGGCGACCGACTGAGACTCCCTTGATTAAATAATTGTATCCATAATTTAAGAAAGACCCTGAATACAATCTCGAAGAATACAATGTCTACAATCGATGAATTGTAAGCAGTGTTGGGCAAAAATTAGCTATAGCTAATAGCTAAATATTTATTATCTTATAAGTTGGGCAGTATCTTACCAGTTGGGGAGGTATCTTATTAAGATACCATATCTTATTAAAATACCGCCCCAACTGATAAGATACTACCCAACTTATAAGATAATAAATATTTAGCTAAACATTTAGCTATTAGCTATAGCTAATTTTTGCCCAACACTGATTGTAAGACCTTAAAGCACAAAGGCGCTCTATGTCCATCCATCTTCCACATTTTCTATTTTTTTTAAATTTCAGGAAAACTCAATTCAACGAAACTTTTATTGATCTTCTTGACGATTATAGGTTGAAAATTTATTGAAGAAATTAAGGAGTTTAGTGTGATAAGCCATTATGTTAGGAATTGTGCATTGGTGATAATTTCTTTTTCGTTTTTCTCAAAACTCCGTTTCTGTACATAGCTCCTTTGTGCTTTAAGGTATCGAAATGATATGTTCGTCGTTAGTATTAGATGTCTTCTTGGAATATCAACATAAAATCTCTCATACGCGTCTAAAATCTATCAGAAAGCTGAACATTTTTTTCAAGTACCAACAATGAATAAACATTGAGGCACTCATCTCCTTGATCATTTCAAAAAGTGCTAAATGAATATCCAGGTTTGATTGAACTAAATAGGATCAAGGGCACTAATATTCTCCCCAGTTGTTATTTCTAGCTCTTCTTCGATCTAAAATCATTCACTTCTCAAAGGTCGACATTATTCATTATGACTGTGTTTCACCATCGAAATTACTGTTACCTTGATGAATCATTTGAATGCGTAGTTAGAAATTACCTTCCTACCTGTCTTTTACGATACAATTGTTCATGTTTTTGATGAAGTGTTTGGTATTTTAGCTATAGTGTCGAGGGGAGTAGTGACAAATTAGGGCATTCCGACAAAAGTGGTCAGTGCTCATCAACAGGTGGCTATGATTCACCTTTTGAAGACCGAAAACAAAGGTATTTTGATAGTTGGTATGCTTCTTGGCCTGGTTTGTTGAGACACTTTGAAAATCGTTTGACGACCAAAACGAAACAAAGCATCTGTGTTGTGTTGATCTATGCGATAGAAATGAAACAAAATAAATTGGAATGGTTGCCCATTGTAAATATTCTAAATAATACCTTGACTAAAACTCAGACTCTAACCTTCCACCCCAAACTGCTGTACATACGAGCATCTTGTGCCTGGTTGTGCCATTAGAGATCAAGATATGCAGCTTCCGTAGAGTTGGAATTGGTTTCAAGCCTGTGTTAATTACTATTTATTGTTTTCGAATTGCATTAGACGCTGTAGATTGTTTAACTTATCGTTGACTATGATGCAGAAAGTGGACGTCGGAAGAGAAATCGAAACTCAAGAAAGGGTTGAAACTCGAGTTGTCTGCAAAGGTTGATCAAGTGCCATCTGGGCCTCCTCCTGCAGGTAATGTTGAGCGAAAATATTTGTTTTATGCATGATTGTACTACCAAACTATGTAGATTTCCACACGTTGTTCTGTAAAAGTCAAATTGATTGAACACGATGTAGACCGATGAGAAACGGCTCATTTTCGGCCAAATTTAAGAATTGTTTTAAGGTATGAAAACTTGTTGTGACTTCAAAATCGGATTCAGCAACCTCCGAAAACTCCCTCATCCAATCTATAGCTCCGAAATCCTAGAAATTCGAGGCTGGACCTTAATGGCAACATCATGTCAGAAGTTTTCCAAAACTCGGATGAACCCTGATAGAATCAGACTATACAGGGTGTAAACCAAACAGGTCTGCTAGGGGAAGGACGTGTACATTGAGCAACTTTTTATTTCCTTCTTTACTCATTCCCTTGATGGGATAAATATTGAAAGAACGTGCCAAAATGTTGCTTTCATGATGGCAAGACTGCTCTCGAATAATGGAGCGCTTTGCGTCGGTTGTCGAGGCTGTACGTCGTCCGGTTTGTTTTGCCCTCCCATTTTGGGTAATTAACATCTGTGCTTCGAGGTTTCCCAGCGACCTGGTAAGTGTTTATAAATAATATTTTTGATGGATTCAGAAGCTGTGGAGTGTGGGCATCAACGAGATCTATCGATTTTTGTGTTTGGTCTTCATGATTTGAATTGAGAGGTCAAAATATTCTCCAAGTCCTTTTTGTGTACCTAGAGCAGCTGAAGAACGTGTACCTTGGGCAACAAGTAGGGGTTGCTCGAGATACAAACCACTCGATTTCCTGTATATTCTGGTTACAGAATTTACTTCAGAAAACGTCTGCTGAAGATGAGTGAAAAAGTCAAGCTTACCAAGAAGCTGAATTTTGGCTGTGTGGAGTTCTGGCGGAGAGGATGATGGAAATTCGGACGGTCTAGAAAGGGAAATGAAAGGAGAGACAACCGAGGAATGGATTGGTGGAAAGTGGGATTGCTAGAGTCAATTCTACAACTAATTTGCAACAAAAACTCCCTCTTAGACTTTTTTTAGGCGAGCTATTACCTTCTTGCCGAGTTATTTCAATTTTAAATTTTTTTTCATGGTTTCGTCCTTACGTCATTAAATCGGTCATAACTCCTTTAATTTGCTGTGATAATTACAACTTTAGGATACCGTTGGAAAGAGCATTAAATTTACCTACATTGTTTGAGTCAAGGTTTAAGAAATAAAAACATCCTCTGAAAATAACATTTAAATTGTAAAATCACAAAATTTTACTTTATTTTTTCAATCGGAAATTGAATTACGAGAGCCATTTTTTCTCAAAATGAGTGTTTGAAAGCAGAAAAACTTTTTTTTTTTAAATCACGTTTTTCCGCGTTCAATCACAAATTTTTCTGTGGTTCGAATGTGAGATTTTGGCGCAGTTTTTGCCGTTCATATATTTTTAAAAAATATTGATTCTCGTAGTTCAATTTTCGATTGAAAAAATTCGGTAAAATTATCTTTTCAGAGGACTCTTTTGTGTGTAATTAGGACAGCAAATTAAAGGAGTTATGACCAATTTAAAGATTGTAAGTTAAAATAATGAAAAAAAAATTTAATCTGAAATAACTCGGAAAAAAAGCCTCTAAAATAGTCTAGGAGGAACTTTTTTTGTTGCAAATTAGTTGTAGAATTGACTCCAGAAATATGGTAGACCTGTTTGGTTTACACCTGTAGAATACGGTCGAGAAAGTACTCCCTTTTTGATGATGTAAAAAGAATTTTTTTTAAACTCCCATCTGTGCAGCATGGGGTTCAGCGAATGAGCGAATATTCAAAGAAACGTTTCAACCATTTTGGAACCATGATTTATATTCTCGAATACGCCCCATAGCAGCATGTTTTTTGGACCCATTTTTGTCAAATTTGACGTCTTAAAATTATTTAGAAACTAGCTGAAAAGCCTACTAAAAGTAGGCAAAAACGATTCCTCCGACTCTCTCCGCCACCCTCTACCAGAGATGGGTGAATTCTTATTCATAAATACGATTAAGAATACAAATCATATCATAAAAAAATTATGATTTTTAGCGTAAATTACGTCGTAGTTTCTATACTGTTAGTCGTAGCGACCTTGGGGTGGTCTCATTCGATTCTGCGTGAAAAATCGTATAAGAATTGGTGAGCGTTTCGAATGTTAGTTGATTTTTTTGACAGTTTTTGGGAATAAATATTTTCAGAGTTCGGGAGAAAATCATTTTAAAAAAGTATGATTTTCAGGGAAAATCGTTTTAAAAAATCGGTTTTTAGGGAAATCATAGAAGAAATGATAGAATCGTATTCAAAATACGAATAAGGGGGAGAATCGTATTCAAAGTGTGAATTCGTATTCATAATCATAAAATCGCAGATATGATTTGTATTCTTAATCGTATTTATGAATAAGAATTCGCCCACCTCTGCCCACTACCTCCGACTCCTCCCGGCTCCGATTCCTCCGACTCTCCCCACTCCCAAGACCCCTCCAACCCCTCCCGATCGGCGACGTGCATACGTACGTACATACGGTTGGCGTTTTATGTATATAGAAAATTTCTAATGTCTTGGTACAATTTTGGACTAATTTTCCAGTTCTTATAATCAATTATTGTCTCGATTGGCACATTTATAAATATACATGTGAAAAGGTGTTAAACTTAGAAACTAAATGACCGCGTTTTAAGCCATTTTTGGAGATTTTTGACTCTGTAATCAATTTTTATGTACGAAATTTCACGCTCATACCAAGTAGACCATTAATTATGCTTTCTTGAAATGAAAATTTTCTATAAAAACCTAATAAACGTGCTTTAAGTTTGAAGTATTTTTCAAAATTTGGCCAGTATGTGCACTCCTGAAATGTTGGCCAACGAATCGTCCTTGGTTTTGAAAAAATTGACATTACTATTTTGGGTCTCTTCAATCCTTCCTAGAGTCAGACATAAAGTATGGGGGGACAAAAAGGTCTACAGAAATGTATTTATAAATTAACTAAAACGTTTTACTTTAGTTAGGTTAGACTTGATTGCACTTCTTTCCAGTCTTTGTAGTTGTGTAGGAGGGTATCATGAAGAGAAAATTAATTTCAATCCTGGTTGAAAAATTCACGAGTCAAGGGAGTTCCTCAACAAGTTAATCTTCAGATATTGTTCAACACTCTCAGCGTGGATGATGCCATATAGCATCATCTCGCATTTCCCTCAATGACGGATGATGTCATAAGTGATGATGTCTCATTCCTGAGGCGCTCGAAAACTCAAAATTTCAGTGGGAGGTTAGAGAACGTTTTTAAGGGCTCCTTCTTAGCTATCTAACCATCATAAAGTGACCTTCGGATTTGTTTTTACCATTTTCAATGTTTACAAGTGACGTTTTTGGGAAGGGACTCATTTCTCCCTCACTTTTCTCATTCTCTCCTGGAATACTGAAAGCGTTCATTTATCTTCGTGAAGCCACTGTTTTTCGTACCACATTTATTGATATCTCTTTGAAATGTCATTCACAATTTTCGATATTTCACGATGCAAATACTATGAATATACGCATATGAATATTATGTTATGGGTTTTTTGATCCATTTACACCAATAATAATTTGAAAAGAGTTCGTCATGCAGAATGACTCAAAGAGCGAATTTTTGTAACAAAAACACGTTTAAGAGCTTTTTTGTGTACAGAAAGTGATCATATTCGAAGAAATATGTACGTTTTCTGAGCATGATGCCATATGGCGTCATCCGTCAGACGGAAAAACAAGTGCACGTTGTGGGTTTGCAAACCCTGGTTCTTTCCCTCCGCCGGATGATGCCATAATATAGCCATCAAATATGGCCATATTATGGTCAAATTTTAAATATTGATAAATTTGATTTTTTCCTGTAGTAAATACTTCTACCCACTTCCCTGATTAAAATAAAATTTATTTTAATATAGTGCATATAATGTAATTTTTATGTAATTTTTATTTTATGTAATTTTTATTTTATTATAGTGCATATAATTTAAATATAGTGCATTTAATGCACTATATTTGAATGTAAAACCTTTCCAAAATTCAGGCAGGGGCTAAAGTCACGAAAATCGATTCCGCGCTGAGAGCGTTGAGAATGGTCTGAAACGGAGTTCCATGAAGGAAGTTTCAAAAATGTATCACTGAAAAATGTTGACCCCATTGCAATATTACGGCTCACTTTTCTCCGAAAAATCGCTCTTACTATATTTATTGAACAATGTCATCGCCTATACCAGTACAAGGTATTCCCTGGGTACTCAATAGTAAGCAGTAGTTTTAATCATAATCATGTTGCTGATTCAACTACTCTTCCAGGCACCAAGTTAAAATTCACCTATTTGGCAGAACGATTACGTTAGTTAGTTGATGAATCCATCTTAAATATACATTTCTGAACCTTTTTTATGTTTAAAAATAGTTCGTTTTGCCCTTATTTAACTTGATGAATGAAATTTTTTCAATGAATGAGCTTAGTTTTTGTCACTGTGAAGTTTTAGTTTAGTAACTGGATTGCCAACTGAAAATTGAAGCTAATTCTCTCGCATTCAACCAAATCTTTCTCTCTCCCCCATTCCATGTCAATCCGTCCCACTCGACCTTCTAGCACTTTGAAATCCATAACATTCTTTCTAATGGTTAGTATTTGTTCTTAAAGGACGACTTACTTCTATGTGTGATTTGTGTGCCTTCTTTCCCTCTAGGTATGACGAAAAGCCAATGGGCCAAAAAACCAACCCCTGGTTCCAGTGATGGAGATAAAGATAAAACTCCAATTATTGTCAGGAGCCCTCAAAAGGCTACTACAGCGAAAAGAGCGTCTATCCAGGCAAATACTTAATTTTACAATATCGACTGTAGCGTGAATAACAATTTTTGGTGCAAATCGTCAATAATAGCTCCTTTTGTATAAATTGCAGATAAATAAAGAAATCATGACGTCACCGGGGAAAAGCTCGGGAATTCAAGAACCCAAAAGAGATGACTGGCCACATCGGTTGACTCCTGAAGAGAAGGTTGATTCGCCTAAATATTAATGTTATGAAATTGGTGCAGTAGCGGGTATTATTGTCTTTCTTTGATTATCCATTAACGATTGTTCAGATGGTTAACTTGGGCGTTTTCTTCCGCGTATTTTAGAAAGGGAAGATCAGTAACGGTATAGGACCTCATGACTCAACCGACGAAACCAGTGACGAGTGTACTTGTGGTAAAAACAAAAGGAGAGAGACGCTACGTCGGAAAACCCCTGCTGCCCGAAGTCCTACTGCTCACCCAAGGTATGATTTAGGTCATTCCACGAAAGTAAGGAATTTTGGAAGGCCACAACCACGATTATTCTAAGTATACCTTTTTTTTAATTTCCATTTTGTGGATATACAGGGTGTCACCCTAACTCGAGGACCAAACTTCAAGGATCGATTCTACAACTAAATTGCAAACTTTTTTGTCTCATAACATTTTTTTTTAAACGCTTTAAAATTATACTTTTTTCACTTTTAAGATTTTGTTCGTGTTTTCGACCTTGAGCCATTAAAACGGCCATAACTCCCTCAATTTACTGGATAAACTCAAATATGAGTATACCGTTGGAAAGAACGTTAAATTTCCTGTAAGTTCATCAGGACACAAAAGCTTTCTAAGCCTTTCGTATGAGTGAATAAATTGGTCAAAGTCAGAAATTTAAAACTTTCTCGAAAATCACCATTTTTCAGGCTGACTCATCTTATGTAATAAACAGCCGTATCGGCGGGCACTCAACGGAAAAAACTTGCCCAGAATCTCAGCTTTCCAACGGTCTATCAATTTTTCTTTTTTACATACAAATTAGAAGAGTAAATGAAGTTTGAATGCCCGAAAACGTGTGTTTTACAAGCAAATCCAGTGTTTTAAGCGGTTTCTGGTCCCCCTCGACCTCTAGATGGCTTGACGATTTTGGTATCATTTCCTATGTAATTTTTTACGCTGAATCCAATGGTGATACTTCCGAATGGTTCCGACTGCTAGAAAGTGGATTTTTTGAAGAAAACCTTCGTTTTTCGTACATAAAATACGCATTTTTCTTAAATGTGGTAGTGAGCATGAAGTAACACCTTTTAACTCAACAAAAACTTCAATCAACTAGAAATTCGGTGTTTTTATTGAGTTAAAAGGTGTTACTTCATGCTCACTACCACATTTAAGAATAATGCGTATTTTATGTACGAAAAACGAAGGTTTTCTTCAAAAAATCCACTTTCTAGCAGTCGGAACCATTCGGAAGTATCACTATTTGATTCAGCGTAGAAAATTACATAGGAAATGATACCAAAATCGTCAAGCCATCTTGAGGTCGAGGGGGACCAAAAACCGCTTAAAACACTGGATTTGCTTGTAAAACACACGTTTTCGGGCATTCAAACTTCATTTACTCTTCTAATTTGTATGTAAAAAAGAAAAATTGATAGACCGTTGGAAAGCTGAGATTCTGGGCAAGTTTTTTCCGTTGAATGCCCGCCGATACGGCTGTTTATTACATAAGATGAGTCAGCCTGAAAAATGGTGATTTTCGAGAAAGTTTTAAATTTCTGACTTTGACCAATTCATTCACTTATACGAAAGGCTTAAAAAGCTTTTGTGTCCTGATGAACTGATAGGAAATTTAACGTTCTTTCCAACGGTATACTCATATTTGAGTTTATCCAGTAAATTGAGGTAGTTATGGCCGTTTTAATGGCTCAAGGTCGAAAACAAGAACAAAATCTTAAAAGTGAAAAAAGTATAATTTTAAAGCGTTAAAAAAAAAATGTTACGAGACAAAAAAGTTTGCAATTTAGTTGTAGAATCGATCCTTGAAGTTTGGTCCTCGAGTTAGGGTGACACCCTGTATAATAGCAGCCGTTCCATTATTACTTCATAAAATTTCGTGTATCAGTGAAAATTTAAAATTTTGTTAAATTGGAGAGTGAGGGAGATAGATGTTTAGTGAGGGAGATAGGAAACGCTGTTTGAGCCTCTTTAGGCTCATTTTCGAGTTCGCTATCGATCTAGAAACATGTTTCAATGTTGGCATTTTGGATGTAGATCATCAATGGTGAAGTTTTATCAACGTAGTATAAAATTTTAAATAATGCTTGTAAAAAAAACGAATCTGAGCGTTTTGCTTCCAAATCTGCCAAGTTGGGAGGATTATTTTCACTTTACAAGTCTGTTTAACAAGTCTGAGAGTCGGTCTGTGTGTCGGGGTTCTGTGGAGTGGGGTGTAGATGATCCCCTATGAAAAGCATCTATCCCGAATTGATGGTACCTACCCTCTGAGCACATTTTCCATTCAAGTTCAATAAAAAATTTCAGGAATTGTTCAGGTTTGCGTGTAGATGGTCCCCTATGAAAATCATCATCCCCGGATTTATTGTAGTCGCTGCGCGTAAAATCCTGGACACAACCATATCTTCTACACGTTTTATCCGAATCGGGTGACATTTTCGGGGATGGTGTTTTTGGGACTATAGACGGTATTTTATCATCGGTATGGTGATGTGCGCTTGCAGCATCGTTAAATCCTTGATATGCCTAACTTTACAGTTTTCGTTCGATTTCAATGACATTTCCAGGGGTTGTGTGGATGAAACTCTGTACTGTCCCTGTTAAGAGTCATTGACAATCAATTCTGGAAGGTGGATTGAAATTTTGAGAGTATCTACTATTATACATGTGTTTTATGGAAACAAGTCCCATGGATTTTTTTTACAAACCTAATAATTTTTTTAATTCGTTGATAAGATGAGATTTGAATTGATTGTCGAGATGAGATTTCATGCTTAGGTAGCTCGGCATTGAGTCTTTTGAGGCTCATCATAGTTTGACAGGTAACCCGGTTACGAGCATTTCCAGGCTCATCCATAAATAATCATACCTAAATAATGACCAGAGCCTTAATGATTTTTTTGGTTATTTTTCCCATCATTCTGAGGATATTTAGTACTAGGAAGAAAATATTAGGATTGATTTAATGACATCTAATTTTGTTTGCGAGTTTGCGGGTAAGTGGTTATATAAATGGGTAGGTAGGGGGCTACACCATTTTTTGTGCTAACTAGGGGAGACATATTACAAGTATAAGTAGGTAGTACGTGTATTTAAAGAGCCCTGCAGTCTAGATGCTACTCTAGATAGGTACCTACCTACCTTCTTCTTCTTCTTAATTCGCCGTCTCCTCGCGGAGGTGGGCGATCCAAACTGCTAGCTCCTCCTTGTCGGTGGCCACTCTGAACACTGCCTCCGATGAACAGGAAAACCACCGTCTCAGGTCCTTCAGCCATGAATTTTTTCGCCTTCCAACCGATCGACGTCCCAGGATTTTCCCCTCCACTATGAGTCTCAGGAGCTCGTAACGGTCCCCGCGCATTACATGTCCAATGTATCTAGTTTTTCTCTCCTTCACGGTGAGAAGGAGCTCCCTGGTCTTGTCCATTCTATTGAGGACCTCCACATTCGTTACTCTCCGAACCCATGGGATGCGCAACATGCGTCGGTATACATACATCTCGAAGGCCTCAATATTGCGCTCCAAACCCGGGTCAAGCGTCCAGCTTTCACACCCATATAGGAGGACAGAAAACACGTAGCAACGGACCATTCGCATTCTTAGGGCTAAGCTTAAAGTCGACCTGACAAAGAAGTTTTTCATTTGAAAGAAGGTACTTCTTGCCATCTCAATTCGTGCCCTAATTTCTTTCTTTGGGTCGTTACGGTCATTCAACAGGGCTCCGAGGTACTTATAACTGGAGACCTGCTCTACTCGGTCTCCATTAACCATCAGACTCACGTTAACACTGCGCTTCGAAAACACCATGCATTTCGTCTTGGAGGCGTTTAGTTGCAGTCCGTAGGCTTCACTGTGCTGGGCTATTGACTCCATGATGCATTCCAGATCCACGAGGCTACTGGCGAGGACCACTGTGTCATCAGCATAACGAATATTATTAATATACGTGCCATTGACACAGATGCCCTTGTTGCTGTGCTCCTCGAGGGCTTCCTTAAATATGGCTTCAGAGTAAAGGTTAAAAAGCAGGGGTGAGAGTATGCAGCCCTGCCTTACACCTTTCTCTATTAACATGGCCTCGGATGTTTTGTGCTCCACTCGGACTTCGGCTGTCTGACCCCAATACAACGCCGAGATCAACTCCACTTCCCCGCTGTCGATTCCTGTGGCTCTCAGAATCTCCATCATCTTTAGATGCTTGACACTGTCGAATGCTTTCCGGTAATCAATAAAACAAGCATACACATCGACATTCATGTCTCTGCACCTCTGCGTTAACACGTTCATGGAGAAGAGTGCTTCGCGGGTCCCTACGCCATTCTGGAATCCAAATTGCGAGTCCGCCAACAAAAATTCACATTTCCTATATATCCGAGTGTGAATTATGCGGAGGAATATTTTCAGTACATGAGACATCAAGCTTATGAATCTGTACTCATCACAGTGAGAGGAACTTGACTTCTTGGGCAGCGGAATAAACGTTGACCTCAACCAGTCAATAGGTATTTTGCCAGACCTGTAAATAACGTTGAAAAGTTTTGTCAAAAGATCCAGTCCTTCACCATCTTCCTCCACCATTAGCTTTATCACTTCAACGTGAACTTTATCCGGTCCAACAGCTTTTCGATTCTTTTGCATTTTGATAGCATGGATAACCTCACTCTGAGTGATATCTGGACCAATCTCGTTGATGTCTTCGGAACTGGGTGGAATGTCGGGCCTGTCATCACTGAACAGCCCTTCAACATACTCCTTCACAATTTTCACTTTTTCCTCGACGCCAAGTACATATTGATTATTTCCATCCTTCAAGTTCGTCACATGCTTCCTTCTCCTCTTATCCGTCATCTCCTTCACTTTTCTGTGCACATTGAACGAATCAAACTTTTCTTGCAGCTTTTCTATTTCCTCGCACTTGTCTGTCATCCACTTTTCTTTAGCCTCATTGCATTTTCTCCGGATGATTCCATTTAATTCATCATATCGCTGTTCATTCACGGATTTGTTGACTCTTCTTTCATCCATCAATAACAAAATCTCATCCGTCATCCAATCCTTATTCTTCCTAGACTCAGCGAACCCTATGTCATTCTCCTACACATCGACCACAACATCCCTCAACTTATCCCACGTCTCAACCCGCACCAAACCATCCTCCTCCCTCTTTACAACACCCATCCCTTCCTCTAGCCTAGCCCTAATCCGATGCCTCACTTCGTCATCCTTCAGATATTCGATGTTAATCTTCCTAGGTGCTTTATTTCTTCTCACTGCTGTGAACCTCGCAAACTTGAAGTCCATCACAACAGGATTATGGTCACTGTACACATCGGCACCCGGATAAGTGGAGACAGACTTCACAACCTACCTAGTTAATGAAAATCTATCCTCCCTCACGTCAAATCTATCTCCCTCACCGTAGAAAAAAGTGAGGGAGATAGGATTCTAGTGAAATATCGAATTTAATCGAAGTGGAATACAAAATTTATCAACTCCAAAAAACATTTTTTTATCGAGGTTGATGGCTACTACATTGCTCGTTAACAACATCAAACATAATCACTTTCCTTGCCTCGTAGTGAGGGAGATAGGATCCAAACTGAGAAACACCGTTTTCGTAGCTAAAATTCACGCTAAACAAAAATGGACCGAGGATGAGGACTGAAGCGAATAATGTTTGGTTCAGCTGAACTCCTGGCTCTAACGTCCAAAACAAAAGACGGTCCAATACGATCTCCTTTTTCCACGGACTCTAAAGAAAAATTGTGTGGGGGAGATAGGCTCAAGCTGTGGGACAGTCAAATAACCGACCACAGAATCCTCCTAGTATCCACCAGGTGGTCGTTTGTCTTCAAAAAGCAAAATAGAGAGGATGCCTAAAATATTTCTGTGAAGCATTAAATTTGTATTGCTTGTGGGTGAAGATTAGTGGTGATGACAGACGCAAACCTATGGTGTAGGACATGGGAGGGAGATAGATTTTAAGCAATTTTATTAATTACTCTGGATAGCTGAAATGTAATGGAAGGAAGCCACTTGATCGAGTAAATGAGACACAGTCTTTTAATGAAGAGGAAAAAACATATTGTTTAGTAATGCATGCATTCCAGGGGACGTCCCATTGGATAAGCATAGAGCAGTTTAACCAGTTGGTAAGCGATAAAACTGTTTCACTCGATGTAATTTGGTTTATTACTTTAGGCTAGAAATAGTGACCCCCCCCCCCTCACCCTTATCCACCAAAACATTTCTAGCGGCATGGGAGCCTCGAATCTGAAGAGCATTTTAAAATCCATGATCTACGATACCCAACATGCGAATTCGAGTTCACCCCCCCCCCTCCCCCAACCACCACCAATGGTGCCAGTCTGGCACCAAAGGGGGAATACGTCGTAACATTGCACTTTCATCTATTAGTTTTAGTAGGCGGTCCGTCGAGGTTCACATCCGTATTCAAGGTGAAACACAAAAAAAAAGCACGAAATATGCGGTTTATGGTGTCCTGGCACCATGGTGGCACCACTATTATTTCCTTGGTGCTATAGAGAATAATTCATGAAAACCCGGAGGTATAATGAGAATTTTTCCTCAATTTCAAAGCTTGGGTACAAGTAGTAAGCAGTAAAGGAACCGAAATTTTGAAAAATCGGATATTTTGTGAATATTATCCCCCCACTACACCCCCCCCCCCTTGCGAATTTTGGTACTCGGGTGAAATTATGTACAACTCGGAAGTTATTTGAGTCAAACAAAAAAAGAAACTCACTAATCGGTTGGAAATTGAGGCCTGGGCAAATTTTACAGGATTATGCCCGCAAACGCACGTTTTTTAAGCATTAACCCCCCCTTTCCCCCCCTTAAAAGGCAAAATTCGAAATTCCGGCGCCGTAGTGCACAGCTAGATAGTTTTCCGCGTCGAACAAAAAAAGAACCACAAAAATCGGTTGAGAACTAAGGCCTGAGCAGACGACACAAGATTATGCCCAAAAATGCACGTTTTTTGAGCATTAACCCCCCCTTTCCCCTCCTTAAAAGGCAAAATTCGAAATTCCGGCGACGTAGTGCACAACTAGATAGTTTTCCGCGTCGAACAAAAAAGAACCAGGAAAATCGGTTGAGAACTAAGGCCTGTGCAGACGACACAAGATTTTGTTACACACACACACATACACACACACACACACACACACACACAGACATACACCTATGGTTTTTTTCGCGGATTTGGATTCAGAATGGTCTAAAACGGATTACTGTGTGGTTATTTTTTTTCTGTTGAGTGTTGTCCAACTTTACCCCAGATCGATCTTATAAGAACGCCCAAGTCTGACTGTGGGACGTCCTAAAAAACGAAAAATTTAGATCCATCCAAATCTAAATTACGGAGAGAGGACTGAAAATTCCCTTTTTTCGTGGAATGACCCATTTATCCCCTCAAAACACCAATTCGAATTTCCAAAATAAAGTTGGGATAACTAATCTATTATAAATGATCAGCTCGACCCAGTTCTGCCCCTCTTCCAGCTTCAACTTCCGTCTAAATATTTTGTTGATGGTTATCCTACGTATAGCCCAGTCAATTTATCAAGTAGGTAGGAGAAAGTTCCTGCACGGAGAACTTTGAAGAACTTTGGATTTGCGGGAATACACCAATTTGAACCTGAGGGAACTTCCCCCCATTTAACCTACATCTCGCATTGCAATCGCAGGAGTATCCACGATTTGTTATTAGTTATCGTAGTCTATCCCCAAATTTGCAACCCTGAAAAAACTGACGAAGTACGCTGGGAACCAAAGAATATTTGCACCTTCTTCAGGTTTCACCATAACTTTCAATCTATAATTTCGACTAGGTATTTCGCCCAGTAACGTTTCAAATTAAGTTGAATTTGCTACAGTTTGAGACCAACTTGAGCTCTGTGGGTTGAATAATAACTGATATACAGGTACTGCAATTCAAAAATGGGTTTTTTAAAGGTAAAACTTTTGTTTAAGCCTTGTTTTGAGTCTTGTACTCTTAAAATCACCCATTTTAGGAAATAGTAATGACGTAGGAATTTGAAGGGAACGTAATCAGCTTCAATTTGATACCTTAATCATACCTGCAGCCACACAGTCTTCCCACAGTTTTCCCCCACACATCACATTTTTCCCAAAAATGAAAAACCGAGAAAAAAACATTATATCGTGAAAAATTATGAAAAGTCAACTAAACGATAAATTTTGATTTTTTTTCAAATTGAGCACTGTCATTAAAAAATTGTGTCGTATTTTCCCTTAAATATATTAATATTCATGGTTTAGTTCAATTTTCTTAATTTTTTCGAATTTTTTTTGATTTCTAGTTTTAAGTTTTTGGGGAAAACTATGATGGCTACAGGTATGATTAAAGTATCAAATTGAAGCTGATATTACCTTCAAATTTCTCTCTCTTCATTTTTTCTAAAATGAGTAGGTTTGAAACTGAAAGGCTAAAAACACGGCCATAACACGAAAGTTTCAATGTTTTGGAGAATTGCTGAATCTCTGTTATTATTCAACCCGCAGAGCTCAACTTGTTCTCAAATTGTAGCGAATTCAGTTGAATCCAAAAGGTTACTGAGATTGAATTATTGTAATTATCCTAGTTTAGATAATATCTGAACTATATTATAGTGAAAATCGCTCAAATTATTACTCAATGGTTTATTATTTTCTCTGTAGATCACTCGTCTGCAAAGAGCACGGCTTTGCCATTGTCACCACCAACCAACTAGAAGAAAAACATCGATCGCAATTCGGTCAGCTTTAATTTGAACGGAGATTAGGCCTCTTTTGCGATTCACTCGTGTTTCTGATTTATCGTACTTCCAAACTTTAAATTCTCGTAGTGAGCGAACGGTTTGTCCTACAGAGCTCCGGGTGGTCTCAAAAAATTCTAAAAATTCTATAGAATCTTAAATTGAAGGAAAACAATACCTTTATATCAAAATTTTTTAAGTTAGGGCGTTTTCAAAATTTCAAAATTGATTTTGGAACCCTTAGAAGTGACCTACATCAACCAAAATCTTCGGGGCACAACTAGACCCCAAATGGAGCCTGTATACCAAATTTCATCAAAATCGGTCAATGCTAACTGAGGAAAGTGCAGCGTACTGCCAAATTTTTATTCGATTTTCGGATTCTACGTACCTTGAAACGTAAACCAACAAATTTTGAGGGAGGGTTAACTTTTTTTTTCTTGGTCGATTCCAAAGGTTCGCTATTGAAAATAATAAAACAAAAATTGCACAGATTTCACGGTTTTTGGGGTTGCACATATGGAAGTCCTAACAACAAATAAAAATGGTAGTTAATCTCATAACATCAATCTCTAAGTACCTTCCACTGTCCTCATAAGGGACCTTCTACACACCAATCTGAATAACCAAAACAAGTTAATCTGTAACATCCATGAAAATTTCATTGAAATCGGATGGAAAATGTAAAAGTTATGGCTGTTACAAGGAATTCACTATTGCGCATGCGCAGTGGCTATTATCAGTCCGAAGGTGGTGATTTTCATAGGGGACCATCTAAATACTAATCTGTAAAATCCCTGAAAATTTCATCGAAATCGGATAGAAAATGTAGAAATTATGGACGTTACAAGGAAATTCACGTTTGCGCATGCGCAGTGGCTACTATCAGTCCGAAGGTGGTGATTTTCATAGGGCACCATCTAAATACTAATCTGTAATATCCCTGAAAATTTCATTGAAATCGGACAATAACTTCGTATAGTTATGCGCGTTACAAGGAAATCATGACAGACAGACAGACAGACACACAGACACTGAACCAAAATTGTTCAGAAAGGTCTAAAACGCAAAACGCGAGTGAAAATTTTCATTTTGGAGAACTTGAAAGAGTTCTCACTTTGGAAGTGAGAACTTCAGTTTTCACTTTGGAGAAGTGAAAACAAAGCTTCCGCTACCTTGGTAGACTCGGAAGCAAAGTTGTACTCGTAGATACCCTCAGAATCGCAACGTCTGGACTTTTTTAAAAATTGACTGGGTACCTAATTGACGGTGTAATACAGTCTCTTTGAATTCTGCAGGGAGAGAAGAAGGAGTGTAAGTGGCGAAGAGGTGAAAAGGAGGTCTTCCATGATTCCCACGAAGTCGCCCAGTCCGGTGACGATGGGTGACGACACGCTGCTTCCGTCCAGACTCAGCCCCAGGACCGCGTTGAGTCCAGGTGGCAGTCCTTCCAGAGCCCCTCACGGTTATAAGGTTCGTTGGCAGATTTTTCTACATTTGTTTCAAACATTTACGACGTGATTAGTTCTGCACTTGTAATCACCGATTCAAATGAATGCTAGCTCGACACAGCTGTAACACTCTGGTTACAGGTGGAAGTTTTCTGACTTCTTCCTTAACAATAGGCTTGGAATTTTTTTCGTTCTCCTAAGGTGAAACATATTGTTTAGTAATGCATGCATTCCAGGAGACGTCCCATTGGATAAGCATTAAATCAGTTTAACCAGTTGGTAAGCGATTAAACTGTTTCAATCGATGTAATTTATTTATTCCTTTAGGCAAGAAATAGTGACCCCCCCCCCCCTCCACACCCTTATCCACCATAACATTTCTAGCGGCATGGGAGCCTCGAATTTGAAGAGCATGTCGATACCTTAGAGCACGAAGGTGCTATGTCCATCCATCTTCCACATTTTAATTTTTTTCAACTTCAGAAAGACTCAAATTTAACAAAACTATTATTAACCTTCTTAGCAATTATAGCTCGAAAATTGTTTGAAGAAATAAAAGAGTTTGGTGTAATAATCCTTTATTTTAGGAATTGTGCACTGGTGATGACCTCTTTTGCGTTTTCTCAAAACCCCGTTTTTGGACATAGCTCCATTGTGCTTTAAGGTATCGATGTTAAAATCCATGATCTACGATACCCAACATGGGAATTCGAGTCCTCCCCCCCCCCCCCCCCAATGGTGCCGGGCTGGCACCAAAGTGGGAATACGTCGTAACATTGAACTTTTATCTACTATTTTTAGTAGGCAGTCCGTCGAGGTTCACATCCGTATTCAAGGTGAAACACGAAAAAAACCCACAAATATGCGGTTTATGGTGCCCTGGCACCATGGTGGCACCACTATTAGTTTCATGGTGGCACAGAGAATAACACTAGATTACAAAATTTAGGGGTGGTCTGGCTGCCTTGTTCTTTCACCTCTTTTCTTATGGTATTTGGTGCGCTGAATCCGAATCTGACGTCAGTTTTTTTTTTTCCACGTCGGATTTTCAAGATATAGCTAGTTTTACGATTTTTCTAGTTCTCAATTTTCTTCATTTTTTAGTGAGCACTCATCTTGCTCAAATCTCCTCAAAAAGTACTCAGACTTATAGGAAATTTTATGTAGAATCCGAATAAGTACTTAGTTTTTAAGTAAAGTTGTGTTAAACCCCCTATTTTCCACAAAACGTATCAAAAAACACCGGTTCTCAACGTTTTTCTTCGGGTTTTCCCTTACACTTTGCCACTTGAAAAAAAAATTAAGGCTAAAAAAAATGTTCTCGAGCTTTTACTTTGTAGGGGGGGACACCCCAGAGGAGAATGAGACCAATCGCAGCCTCCTAAACCTATTGATATCGAAGGAATGAGCTTTTTCATGGCACTGAGATGAAAATTCACAAAAACCGTTAATTAATTTTTCGAGATAAGTATGTGCGTTCCTAAATCTGTTTTCCTCAAATGGATTTTTCTTTCTTCTACATTTTTTATACTTGTCACCTAATAAGAGTAAGATCGAAAATAGGTACTCATAGGGGGAGTAAATCATAATTGGGAAACTCTTGTGATTTTAATTCAGTTTTACAACACAATTAACTGCAGAAAAGTTAACGGTGTAAATCTGTTGCATGAAGGCTCAGTAGTGATGGCAACAACATATCGATATTTTTGAAATATCGATATTTTGCTTCCGATATATCGATATATCGCCATCGAAAAATCGTGCTACGATATATCGGGAATATCGATATTTTTTAACCGATATATCGCCCTAGTAGATAAAAAGTGGAGGCGAAGATACCCATACGCGGTTGTGTAGATTCCTGATGTCATATCGGAGTTCCGTTCATCGCACCACAGGGAGGAAGCCCGCTGAGTTGATGATCGGTCGACATCTACGCTCCAAGCTTACCTTGCTCAAGCCAAATTTAACCAGCCGAGTGGAAGAAAATCTTTTCAGGCAGAAGAAATACCATGATAGGGGAGTTGATGTGGTGAAGGAGTTTAAAGAAGGGGACAAGGTTTGGGTGAAGAGGAAGAAGGAAGAGAAAACGTTTAAAGAGGGAGTTATTAAGAAAAAACAGTAAACAATTTCTCCCTTGCGAGGGAAAAACATTAAATCATGTTTAATGTTTTTCCCTCGCAAGGGAGAAATTAGATTGCCGATCACTCAGCTGATCAGTGACCACTCAGGCGCCTTCAGCATTCTCCATTGACCCTGCTTCTCAAATTTCAGCTTCCTGCGTTCAACAGGAGAGAAAATGGCCTTGGAGCTCACTCAGCTGATCAGTGACCATCTTGGTACAACTAGACCCCAAATGGAGCCGATATAACGTGGTAACTAAGAAATCGGTCCGTGGTAACTAAGAAAAATAAGCGTTGCAGATTTGCGTGTCGGAATTCACAGAATGACCCCCAGCCCTAAAACATTAAACATGTTAATAACTGGTGAATGTCAGAAACTAACCTAAGTTAAGATTATGAAAACATTTTTCGGTTTTTTGGTCATACCTCCGTTGTTTTTCATCGAATATATTTTTTTCTTTTAAATTTATATTCTTAGTCTACTCAAATTCCCGGTAATTTAGAGTACCCACATGACGCATTTTGACCAAAACAATGTTTTTCCTATTTTTAGCCATTTTCCGGGCTTTTCCTACAAAAAAAACTATCATTTTCAGAATCAGCGTCAAATTTCGAGCATATTAGAAAAAAATCCCATTTTTCTTTACATGCGTGCACATGATATAATTACTCATTGTGAGAAACCATAAGAGATTTAAATAATATTTAAATAATAAAACAAACATAATTCATTCAAAAACACATTTATTTCATAAAAATTACCAAAATAACCATTGGCCTATTACATATTATGTAATAGGCCAATGGTTATTTTGGTAATTTTAAAATATTGCCAATATTAATAACCAATATTAAAATATTGCCTATTACATAATATGTAATAGGCCAATGTTAAAATATTGCTTATTTTTTTTGCAGTAGGCCTCTATATTTTTATTGTGTTAAAGTAGTAAATAATTAAATAAATCAACTCAAATAAAGTGTGTTTTCACGGTAAAGCTAATGGGAGGATCAATATATTATAATATAACACATATTATGTTATTATGTTATTATGTAATATATATTATATAATACATATATAATATATATTATGTTCTGTGTTTTAAACCAAAGAAAACAAATTAAAATTATTATTTACAAGAACAAATATGGTTCGATATTTTAATCCCGATATATCGGATATATCGATATTTTTGCTCCCGATATATCGGTGCCATCGATATTTCCCTTCCGATATATCGCAAACCCGATATATCGATTTTTGTAAAACTTTTGCCATCACTAAGGCTCAGATGAATCAATAGTTGGTACAATGTTTGGTTATTCCTCCACCTCAGAGGTTTCACCAAGATATGAAAACCATGGAAGAACGGTACAAAGGGTATTGGGACGTTCACATGATGGCGGACTATTGTTGGACCTTAAAAAGAGATTTACCTCAGGCGGCGAAGTTTTCTCTACATAGATGCCGGCGATGAAACCTCAATCCATTTGAGGAAAACAGATTTAGGAACGCACATACTTATCTCGAAAAATTAATTAACGGTTTTTGTGAATTTTCATCTCAGTGCCATGAAAAAAAAGCTCATTCCTTCGATATTAATGGGTTTAGGAGGCTGCGATTGGTCTCATTCTCCTCTGGGGTGTCCCCCCTACAAAGTAAAAGCTCGAGAACATTTTTTTTAGCCTTAATTTTTTTTTCAAGTGGCAAAGTGTAAGGGAAAACCCGAAAAAAAACGTTGAGAACTGGTGTTTTTTGATACGTTTTGTGGAAAATAGGGGGTTTAACACAACTTTACTTAAAAACTAAGTACATATTCGGATTCTACATAAAATTTCCTATAAGTCTGAGTACTTTTTGAGGAGATTTGAGCAAGATGAGTGCTCACTAAAAAATGAAGAAAATTGAGAACTAGAAAAATCGTAAAACTAGCTATATCTTGAAAATCCGACGTGGAAAAAAAAAACTGACGTCAGATTCGGATTCAGCGCACCAAATACCATAAGAAAAGTGGTGAAAGAACAAGGCAGCCAGGCCACCCCTAAATTTTGTAATCTAGTATAATTCATGAAAATCCGGAGGTATAATGAGTATTTTTCCTCAATTTCAAAGCTTGTGTACAATTAGTAAGCTATAATGGAATCGAAATGTTGAAAAATAGGATATTTTGTGAAAATTATCCCCCACTCGGCCCCTTCCCTTGCGAATTTTGATACTCTGGTGAAATAGTGTGCAATTTGGAAGATTTATGAGTCGAACAAGAGACAAGAAACACTCAAAACGGTTGGAAATTGAGGCCTGGGCAAATTTTACAAGATAATGCCCTCAAACGCACGTTTTTAAGCATTAACCCCCCCTTAAAATTCAAAATTCGAAATTCTGGCGACCTAGTGCTCAACTACATAGTTTTCCGCGTATAATAAAAAAAGAACCACGAAAACCGGTTGAAAATTAAGGCCTGTGCAGACGACACAAGATTTTGTCACACACACACAGACATACACCTATGGTTTTTTTCCGCGGATTTGGATTCGGAATGGTCTAAAACAGATTAGCGTGTGGTTATTTTTTTTCTGTTGAGTGTTGTCCTCCTCCACCCCAGATCGATCGCATAAGGACGCCCAAGTCTCACTGTGGGACGTCCTAAAAAGGGTAGCAGAATATACTAGGGTCACGATTAGAACTCATTAGTCTCGTAAAAAAAGGCTGTAAAGGCTGTCAGAGATTGGCAGTCGTGTTATTAACCGCAAATTGATATTAATTGGTAACATGATTAAGAATCACGATATCAGTTGTTTTGGAGTGAAGTTGTAAATATCATCATTAATGAAGATTTTGAACGAAGTGAAGAGTAGGGTTGGGCAAAAAACGGATTCTGAAAAGAAACGGGAAAATGCTGCAAATTACTACACAATTTATTATTTTTCTGTGAAGATCATTCGCCGTCTGCAAAGAACAAGGCTTTTTCATTTAACCTCCCAACTATGTCCCAGCTATTGCTATCGCGCGAGGATAACTATGAGGTAGTAGAGAAAGATAAATATTATGAACAACGATCTTATTCATTTACAAATAAATCGAATTTATTTTGACAGAATGAACCTACCGGTAAAACATCGTTGCTAAGGAATCACAACTCGAGTGACTTGAAACTCTGTTAGAAAAATACTGGTTGCTAAGGACGCAAAACTCTATGTATGTTATGTTATACAACCCGAAAAAACAAACAACGATCGCATTTTGCTGGGATAAAATTTGATTGGAGATTAGGCCTCTTTTGCGATTCACACCTTTGTTTCTGATTTATGTAAGTCCTATCCGTAGGTGATGAGTAGGTGATAATAAATCCGTAAGTGATTCCTACGGAGCGAACGGTTTGCCCTACAGAGCTCTAGGTGCTCTAAAAATTATAAAAATTCAATACCTACTATTTCAAATTGGTGAAAATCAATAGGTACCTTCATTTCGAGAGTTTTCGAGCTAGGGCACTTTTGAAAATTTCATCCCTCATGTTTCAACCCTTAGAAGTGACCTACATCAACCAAAAGCTTCGGCACAACTAAACTCCAAATGTACCAAATTTCATCAAAATCGATTCATGGTAACCAAGAAAAATGCCGAGTATGGCGGACAGACGGCAAAATTTTTATTCTATTTTCGGATTCTACGTAGTCGGTAAAACGTAAACCATCGAATTTTGAGAGGGGCTTAAATTTTTTTCTTGGTCGATTCCTATAGTGAAAAAGAACAGTTCCTTTATTTGTTACTGTAGCCACCATTTTGTACACCTTAGAGTTAGTTCAAATCCATGTCTCAGTATAGCATTTTCCCTCTGTCAATAAAACTTACATACGCGTGCAATTCGATCAATTATATTCTTTCTCCCGACACAACAAGTTGTCGACGAGGATTAAAACATTGCCAGATCTTCGATAAAGTGAGTAGAACAGTGTATTGTGGATAAAAACGGACTTTTCCAGCCTTTGCGCAGTTGCCTCAACTTCTACCTGTTGCCTCGACTTCGTTTCACTCGACGGAAATTACGACGCTTTTCTACAGGTATTTACACACATTCGCACAATATTGTCAACCTATCCTAGCGAATCCTGCCAGAAAAGTCGCCTTTCGTTTGGAATTTCGTATTGATCTCGAATCTCGCACTTCGAAAAAAAGGCAAATCGAGTTATTCAACGCCGCCATAACGGAATCCACACAGTTCCTTGCCAGTTGCTACGTTGCTCTTTTGAACTGCTATTCTGAACCGTCTCAGTCACGACCGTTCCTCAGGAGCCGTTATTTGTCACCTAATATTCCGAGCCGTTCGATTATATCAGTGAAATCACTGTTCCCTGTCACATTCGCCGTTTTTCTCTCATTTTCCGCCGTTTTTCGTCCGTTCTTCAAGCTTTGCATCAGTCAATCCTCAAAATTGTCTCGCTTTTCAAAATTTAAATGGATCAGGAACAATTCAAACAATTTCTTGCAGTATTGACAGCTGCCTTGGGAGAAAATAAACCTGCCACAACTCCACAGATAATTCCTTTTGAGAATTATGATGATAAGAAAGAAAAATTCACCTCTTATCTCCAACGTTTTGAAAATTACTGCAGCCTCAAGAATATTGTCTCCACTGTTACAAAATCTCAGCTCTTGTGTGCATCTGTTGGATCAGTACACTATAATAATTTAGCTGCCTTATTGGGTCCAGAGAAACCAATTAAGGATATTCCATATGACAACCTGATCACTCACTTCAAAAATATGTTGTCACCTACAGTCTCTACAGTCGTTGCACAGCATTATTTCTTGAATGTCACACAGCAACCTACACAGTCAATTTCTGAATTTGTGGCTGCCCTCAAATCAAAATTAAGTGATTGTGATTTCTATGTAACTTGCACTTGTGATTCGACAATTTCTATAGCAGACACATTCCTTCGCGCCCAATTTATTAGAGGCTTAAAAGACAATTGGATTCGTGAGCAGCTCTTGCAGCAGTCTTCCAACAAAAATTTTGATGCACTGCTCAGAACAGCTATCGCACTTGAAGCTTCACGTTTTGAAAGCTGCCAATTGTCTAAACCCCCAGTTAACCCTGTCAACATCAACAGTGACACAAATAGAGTTGTCAAACACAAATCACGAAGTAAGTCTCGATCTAACCGAAGTCACTCAGTAAGTCCGCATCCTCGCCAACGTTCGCAGTCTCGACAGTATAGGAATCGAGTCGATTACCAGTCACTGGGTATAGGTGGACTTTGCCTAAAATGTGGCAGATCAAATCACAGATCACGTGAGTGTAGGACAGACCGCAATTCCCTGAAGTGCACATCATGCCATAAAATTGGTCACGTTACCAAAGTGTGCATCACTACACTTCTTCAAAAGTCAAAAACTCATTCTCTGTCCTCTGACCGTAGTGATGAATTCCACACAAACAATGAGTATGGTATAGGTAAAATCAATGACACTGAAGACCTATATGAAGTTGGACCAACCTCGGATAAATATATAGTAACTGTCACTCTCAACAACAAGCCACAAAAATTTGAAGTGGATTCAGGGGCACGCTATTCCCTCCTCTCAGAAACAGACTTCAACAAGCTTGGCCTCAACTTATCACTTCAACCTACAACAATATCATTCCGATCTTACTCAGATCACATGATAAAGCCTAAGGGCAAGGTCACCCTCTCAGTCGCATATAGAGGAAAATCAATTAATGCGGATCTATTCATAGTCCCAGAAGGACATGATGCCTTGTTGGGGCGAATGTGGATCCGTGGACTGAAAATCAGTCTCAGTGACATAGACAACCGCTCACCTCACATCCCAGCACATGACGTCAATTCAATGGATTCCCTCGAAGATATTCTCCACAGATACTCGTCCATCTTCGAAGAAAGGATTGGATGTGTTCCCAACATCGAAGTAAAGCTACAACTCAGAGAGGGAACAAAGCCAGTGTTCATACGTGAGCGTGATGTCCCTTTTGCCTTAAGGGAACGAGTTGAGAAAGAATGGCAACACTTGAGTCTCAGGGGGTCATCAGCCCAGTGGTCGCCAGTGACTGGGGCTCACCGCTGGTAGTTATTGCAAAAGCTGATGGAGGAGTGAGGTTATGTGTTGACTACAAGTGTGGTGTGAATTCTAAATTAGTCGCCGCAAACCATCCTATTCGTAGAATAGACGAAGTATTACACAGCCTCCGAGATTCAAGGTTCTTTTGTAAATTAGACCTCCACAAAGCCTATCTTCATTTGAGAGTAGACGAGGAAGGAAGCAAGATCCAGACAATATCGACACATAAGGGAACATTCAAAATGAATCGTCTAAGCTTCGGAATAAAGACAGCACCAGCAGAATTTAACCGTATTTGTCTCAATTGTTAAATGGTCTTCCGAAGGTTGAAGCTTACTTCGACGATATAATTTGCCATGGCTCTACTCTTCAAGAGTGCACCAGAAATTTAACAGCTTGCTTGGAGCGTCTCAAAGAAAATGACCTTCACTTAAACAGGTCTAAATGCTCATTTTTCAAAGACAGCATCAGCTACCTTGGTCATACTGTGTCTTTCAACAAGATTCAGAAATGTCCAATGAAAGTTCAAGCAATTTCGCAGATGCCTCGACCAAAAAACGATGATGAAGTAAGACGTTTTCTTGGATTAGTGACTTATTATGCCAAATTTGTCCCAGATTTTTCCACAAAGTCATATCCATTGCGCCGCCTACTCAGAGCAAATGAAAAATTCCATTGGTCAGCCGCCACTGAAGCCTCTTTCCTAAAATTAAAGTCGGAACTCTGCAGCGAAAGAGTGCTCATTCCATATGATCCAGCAAAACCTGTAATCCTAACAACAGACGCTAGTCCCACAGGAATCGCCGCAATACTCAGCCACGAGATAGATGGTCAAGAAAGGCCAATTGCATATGCCTCCAGAGCATTAACACAGGCAGAATCTAACTATAGCCAGCTAGATAGAGAGGCTCTAGCTATTGTGTATGCTGCAACGCACTTCTTTAATTATATTTTTGGGAAAAAGTTTGTTCTTGTTACAGACAATGAGCCGCTATCCCGAATCTTCCACCCAGACCGTGCTCTGCCTCAAATGACATCGGCACGATTGCTAAGGTACGCATCATTTCTCAGTGGCCTCGACTACTCAGTTCAATGCAAAAAAGGCAAAGATAATGAGAATGTTGATTGTTTGTCCCGTGCAGCAGTCTCACCATCTGAACAGTCACCACATGTAGCAATAGATGAAGAGGTTGATGTGCTGTACGCAGAAACATTATTCCAGATATCCAGTTCATCAATCACTGCAGATACCATCATAGTTGAAACAGCCAGAGACCCAGACCTACAAACTCTGATGCATGAACTGAGGTCTAGCCGCAAGGACACTCCCTACACAATTTCGGGAAACATGCTTTTCAGGTCAGATCGAGTGGTTATTCCGAAAGTCCTGCAAGCACCAATCCTAGAAGAGCTTCATGCAACACATCTTGGCATCACAAAGATGAAGCAACTCTCCAGGAGGTACATCTATTGGGAAGGCTTAGACAAGGACATTGAACGCCTCGTAAGATCCTGTGAACCTTGTGCTGAAGTCCGACACAGCCCACCGAAAGCTCCAGTTCATCCATGGGACCAACCACAAGAAAACTGGGAGCGACTCCATATCGATTTTGCTGGTCCACTTGATGGTAACTTTTTTCTGATGTGTGTAGACGCTAAGTCTAAATGGGCCGAGGTCAGGATACTCCGTGATGCTCCATCTTCCTCAACAACGATTCACTTGCTTGAGAGCATATTTTCAGTACATGGATATCCTTCAGTCATTGTCTCAGACAATGCGACCATTTTCAAAAGTGATGAGTTCCAGCAGTACTGCCAACACCGTGGTATTTTCCAGAAGTTTAGCGCCCCGAATCACCCTGCCACAAATGGGCTTGCTGAACGAAACATTCAGACACTCAAACGGCGCCTTAAGGCAGCTGCTGATGATCCATCTCCTCTGTCAACGAAGGTTCAGGAGATCTTATTCCGTTACCGGGCAACACCTTTAGCTTCAGGTCAATCGCCGGCAGAGCTCTATCTCAGGAGAAGGATTCGGACTCGTCTAGATGCCCTCTTACCGAACCACAAAGCAAAGACTCCTTCCAGTCAGGGTCTATCCCGGGTTCGTTCTCTTCAAGTGGGAGAGAGAGTACAGGCCAAAATCCACCAAGGGAACCGAGATATTTGGCAATTTGGCACAATTACCCGAAAGCTGGGCCAATATCACTACATTGTGGAACTGGACTCAGGACGCAGCTTGAAGCGCCACATAAACCAAATTGTGAACACTCTGGTTCCAAGGAAAAGAGTTACATTCACACCAACTCCATCCCCTAAAGGACTTCCATTCATCCTTGAGCGAGATACTGGTCAACCAGCACCACGCCAAGTCTCGAGTGCTTCCACTGAAGGTTCTAGCAACCAGGAACCTTCAGGGGGCCTGTCCAGCCAGCAAGAACTTCCAAGGAGATCGTCAAGACAACGGCATCAGCCAAAACACTTCAAAGACTACGTTCTGAAGTGAAGTCTCATCATTTTAAGTGGGGGAGACTATAGTGAAAAAGAACAGTTCCTTTATTTGTTACTGCAGCCACCATTTTGTACACCTTAGAGTTAGTTCAAATCCATGTCTCAGTATAGCATTTTCCCTCTGTCAATAAAACTTACATACGCGTGCAATTCGATCAATTATATTCTTTCTCCCGACACAACAATTCCAATGGTTCATTATTGAAGATTATCAACCAAAAACGAAAAAAACTGCATTTGATAACTGAAATTTGAACGGAGAATTGACCTGCTTCCGTCAGTGAACATTCTTTTGCGATTACCACTCGCATTTCTGATTAATGAGGAATTTCACCGATTTCTGTTTGCATTTTTCCTGAATAGTTAATGGTGTGGGATAGATGAAAATCGGGCTGATTTCGGAAAATAAGTCTCCTGTTATTTTTGGGAGACAATCAAAATTTTTAAAGCTCAAAACTAACCGGGAAAACAGACGTGCAGTGGGAACGCTCGCTGATTGGGCTGTTCGGATCGCCGTCTCCTCCCAGTGTTGCCCATTGGGACGACGAAATCGTGTTTTCTAAGAGAAAAGTTATCAAACAAAAACAGAGGAAACCTAATTTTCCCCATCTCGCTTTTTCTATTTTTTTCTTCAGTTTTTCGATTTAGAACTTTACTGTTTCATGAAATTTTGCATCTGGGGACTATGGATTTCTTGATCTCAGCGCTTCAAGCGGCCATAAATGAACTATTCCAGGATGACGTCATTTTCCCGGGTTTTTTTAAACATTCGTATTTTCTACACTGTTTTGTTTATTCGTAAATTAGGAAGTTCGGGCTGAAAGTTTGCCTTAGGGGGTTTTTAGAGGTGCTGAATCCGATTTTGGGGTCAAAAATAGGAAATTCCGACATGGTGAAATTCCTCATTGTGAACCCATTTGTAACTGTGTTTACGATGTTTCACTTTATAATGGATGTGGCTCTTCGCGATCAGATCGTAATAAAATCAATAAGCTATTTTGTTAGATAACCCAATCCACTCTCTAAATTAGGGCAAGAGCGGGCTATTAGATTGAGAGAACTTCACGTGTTTGTAAAATCATGTTCAAACATGTACTCACGCTACTGTTTGGCCAGATGTTGAAGAAATTCAATGCAGGACTAACCAGTATCAACCTTGATTATTATTACCAATCATCAAACTTTGATTGTTATTTCGTGTACTCGTCCTTCGTACTCCTTGTACTCCTTCCTCCTTTGTACTCCTTCGTGTACTCGTTGTTCGTCCTTACATGGAGTGGTCAACAGAAAAATACAGCAGCCGAACTCTACGAAATTCGAAAATGAATTGATGTACCTATTTCGATTGATCTCGGTAGATGAAAGAAAAAAAAGCATATGAAGAAAATGCTCACATTGCTGTGAAACCTCTTTCCTTGATGGGTAGAAATCGTTCCTGAATGTCCAACTTTTGACAGTCAAAAATGGTTTGTTTACCTCGTTGGTTACTTTTTATTTATTTTTAGACTCTCTTTCAGTTCACTAGTGCATTCAAATCAATAGAAACGCCAATATTAAGGTTTGTCATTCGAAAATGACAGTGAGCCATAGGTACCTAACCATTAACTTGTCTCCAGTACTCTGTGGCCATAACCCTGAAAAATGCAGATTGCCTTGGCCCTTGGACATGGATGATAATATAGGGTAGGTGGGGGTAAAAACTACCAGTTTTGAGTTTTAAAGCTATCACGGGTCCCGAATGAGTGCTATTCATCTGGCAAAGCTAGGATCCGATGCTACTGAATCCTAGATGCATGTGCTGGAAGGTTGGGCGCGAATGGATGACTGTGCTATTAGCAGTAAGATTTTTACGAAAGAGTGGAAATGGTAGCTTTTGCCCCATGACATGGGGAAAAAACGACCAATGAATTTCTGTGGCAGTTTTTGGCCCAAATGTTGAAAGAGCCAAAAAAATAAATACTTTGAGCACGAAATCGCGGTAAATATTGGTGTATTTCCTTAGAAAAAAATACAATGAAATAAACACCATAAACTCTTAAACCTCAACATTGCAATGTTATGTAAAGTAGCTCAGTCAAAAGTATTTTGTCCTCTTTTCGTACAAAAACATTAGGAAAAAATTGCGTTTAAAGGGTGAAACAGAAAAGCTTAAGTCAGACATAAAATAAAATAAACTTCTTAACTCTCTTAAACCTCTTAAAACTCTTAAACCTCAACATTGCAATAGGGTAACTAGTCCCCCCCTATCTTGACGAGATGGAAGTTTTTGCCCCATGACTAGTGGTAGTTTTTTCCCCCAAAAGATGGCCGGCACATCAACCTGTTTCTCTGGTCCATGAGCATCTTTGAGGGGAACGGCAGTGGCAGAAAAAACAGCTCATCTTATGTGTTGATAATTGCACTTTCAATGATATACATATTCAAAGCCAGTTAGTCACAATACTAATCTCAAGAAAGGAAAAAATTACATCCAAATTGCCAAAAACAAACTTTCCTCATTTTCTCTTCACGTGAATCACCCAACTCCATGCGTTATCACTGACGAACTGGTCACATTAGGTGTGAAGCTCACAACCTAGGAGACCTAGACAGCATGGCTACCAACAAAACAATCGCCCTGGTAGCTTTTGCCCCGTGGTACTTCTTACCCCCACCTACCCTACAATCCATCGTGTCCATCGTGTCGTATCCATCGTGTGTTCCATGGGTGAATAGCGTATAGCATGGATGTAAACAATCTATGGAGCTGCTCTACAGCCATGGAGTCAATTCCATTTAATCTTGAAGCCAACCTCCATGGATCTTTTATACCGACCATCCATGTTTCGGTTCTAGTTTTTTGAGCTAATCCATTACTTCTTCATGTAGTAGCCACTAGTTTTTCCGTTTTCCAAACAACATAAAAAAAATGTTGTGTTTGTTGTGTTCCTTTCTAATTATTATTATTTTCAAGTTTCTATCATTGATAACAATCCACGTTATTACAGTTTCGTTTGTTTCTCGCGGTGTTTCTGTTCCTGGAAGAATTGTTTGGACCTTTTTTTCTTCGAATAAGTTGTGATCGTGAGTACATTGCTCTTGCCAGATAGTTTCTCATTTCCCCCCGGCTCGTTTAACTAACGACAAAAGCATGCTACCACAAAGAATAGTCGTGAGATTTGAAGGTATTGTGATTTTATTTATTTCAATTGCTTTTGATACTAAACTTGTCTCCAGTACTCCGTGATACTAATCCATCCATATCTAGTTGGCTAGGTAGGTATACGTCGTTCACTTTTTCCGATCTCGACTAGGTAAGTAGTTGGCAGCTCTATGCCAGAAGGGAAGAAGACGTGTAGTAGTAGTAGTGACGTTCAATGAATTAGGTAGGAATGTATGCCCGTATATCGTAGGCCTGTATACTGAAACATCCATAACTAGTAATGAGGCGATAAACTGCCACTACTTGTTGCGTAGTGCCACGTACTTATTGGGCGTTTCAGAGATCAATAATTGATTACTAATTATTGATTAAAATTATTTTACTGTGTCGAGTAACTGACCAGTGTAAATGGCTAAGATCAGCATTTTTACTACCTATGTATTTAGATACCCATGTTTTGTTAGAAGGGGGGGGGGGGGGGGGGCTCTAGTGAGTGGATGAACTGTGCTGCCTTAGCACTCCTCTCATCTCTGAGCAAGAGTTGGTGGTAGGTACCCTACATGTTATACGAGTGGAGTGAGGGGAGTCGAGTCGTGTGTTTCTCAGTTTAGTGAGTAAGCTGTGAAGGGCATCCATTGAATAGTTCATCCGCCAGCCACTACCAATAATACACCATAATACGAGATTTTTAGGCTTGACCGGCATTCCAAATGTGTATTTGGATTTGTCTTTCCTATTAAATATTTGTCGGGAAAAACCCCATTCTGTCGTAGCCCCTATTAGTAAGCAGGACGCCCGTCTAGAGGGCGCTAGTTTAGGCGCTAGCTAGGAAGCCGGTACCGGGAGAGCGTCAGTCTACATTGTAAAGGCGAAGCCTAATTACACCCCTCTGAGAGTTTTGCCGAATTATTGCTTTTATTTCAAATAATCAACCCTTTACCCATAAAAATTGATTGTTGAATAAAATAATAATTCTGTGAATTTGATTTCACAGGGCATTGTCAGCCCAGATTCCGCACGACTGAAAGCCCTAAGCGCCGAATCTCTGAGGTCCGTCAGCCCTGGGAGCGACTCTGTATTCTACAGTGAGCCAAGCAGTAACACCGTCACAGACAAATCACAACCAGCCTGCACTCATTGCGGCCGCCAATACGAATCTCAATTGAAGGTTAATATTCCACCTACTCCTTAGAACTTTCCACAAGTCTGCCAAGTAGCTTTGGAACAAAGTACATGAATATATTTTTAGGTCGTTGCGATTTGTCTTTATTAAGTAGTAAGGAGTGGTTTTCAAAACTAGTTCTTGATACTGGGTGGTCATAATATCACTAATTCAACTCTGGTTGCTTCATTTTTGGCCTTGACGTGTAATTTGACACCTAGAACCCTTCAAGTGTGCTTCAAAAACACTTACGTCTTTCTGTCAGAGCGCCTTTTGCTATCATTTCAGTTACGACCCCTGGTGATTTCACTATTCTATTGCATCCAGTGAGTAATTAATTTCATTGCAACAATTTTATTCATCGTATTTCATGATTACTGGCTCACTGACTAATAATTAGTCTAATGGGGTATTTCGGTGGGTCGGAAATTCAGGTTTTTGACCTCAAATTTGGATTCAGCACCCTTGAAAACCTATATACCCCAACTTTTAGCTCAATGATACTATAACATGTGGTAGAAAAATTAATTAAAGAGATCACACGTTTGAAAAAGGCGGGCCGCTATAAATGCACACGCACTAGGCAAGGACTACGCCGCGCGCCTGTATGAGTGGTGTTTTGTAGTATCCAAGAGGTCCCCCAAGGGTTTCTGTGCATGGATACTTTTTTCAAAGACAGTTGGCTAGCTACGTCACGATTGGCTAGCTACGTCACACCATTCAAATCTTCAACTTTCCTTAGCTTCTCTGATTTTTAAAAACATTTTCTCGACGAACAGACCCAATTACCGTTATTCCTGAGCCATACTCTTTTGAAAAAAAAAAAAAAATTAAAAATTGACTGAAATACCCCATTATAAGTCTAATAATAATTAGACTAATAATAATTATTAAGAACTGTGGTAGTTTGAGATACAACTGGAAAACGCCATAAGCCGTTGCTGTATTGATGAAACTAGAAAGTTTTATGACTGTGTTGAGAAGGCAATCGCTCATCCACTGCATTCGTACCATAAGAATATTCCTTTGTAAAGATTATACCTACGCCCTTACCTTTTATTCATTTGAATGTTTTTTTTTTGTTTCTTTAGCGACCGTTAAATTACTGAGCTCTCAATTCTGCTGTACAGAATAATAACTATTATTTGAACAATCATTGTTGAAAAGGGAAGAAGCCGAAGAGAAAATAGAATGAATAATTGTTTTATTCGAGAAACTAACTAAAACTAGATACCAACTAGTTGAAAGGATCACTGAAAATTGATAAAGATAGGAACTATTAAAATCATTGTCAATAATCTTTGTTTGAAACTCTCATTTTCAACCACTTAAAGCTGACCAGGCCACTGCACTTTCACTCTTCTTCCTCTTCGTACTCTGAGTCTTCATCCTGGTCAGGTTCAGGCAACCTGTCCTCAACTTCAGCAGAAGGTTGAAGACTTAGGTAGTAAGGGTGGTATTCTGCCGGAATTATACCATCCAAACACATTTTCTTGAGGTCTCTGAACTTGATGTCGGAAATTTGCAGTTTTTGTCGATTCGCTCTTGGTAGAGAGTCGTTGCTGGTCCGGCGTCTACCTTTGGGAGACTGGTAATTTACCGTCTTGAATTCTCCCTCGTAGTCCTCTTTGTATTTTATTTCCACTGAGCCTGCGTCAGATTTTGAGTACATGCAGACCTTCCGCCAAGGAATGGTCTTCTTTAGTGTCTGTGACACGGCTTCGAAGTTCAAAATCTGGTCGTAAGTCAGGGAAGTTACTTCGAAGGGGCGAGGGTTTGTTCGAGTGCAGCGAATGACTTGTGCCCATCCCTGCGGAGTGTAAACTGGTGCGTACTTCGATTTCTTCTCAATTTTGGAATGCATAGAATCACATTCCATTTCGGAATGACCTACTTCGAAAAATGTATGGCGAATGGAATGGTTTTCAGTGATGTTGTGGTTGTTAGCAAATGCACTCATCAAGGGGTCTCTCAAGAGTTCGTCGAAAAAGGACGTAATAATTACCAATTGTTGCCAATTATTGGCACGCGCCCGTCACAGGAACATGGCAGAGGGGCGTATCTGCCGCTTACGCCTTTTTGTCAGATCGCGGATTCAGATACGTCCCTTTGTCATTGCGGAAATTGCGACTGTGGCAGATACGTCCCTTGGTTACGGCTTTTTTCTTTGTTTTCGACGGGGTTAAACGCCTGGAGGTTATCATAACTTGATAGAGATGAGTGTTCTGGTATCTGAAATGAAGTTATCTTAAAATGTCAAAATTTGCAGGTACGTCCCTTTGTCAATTTTTCATATTATGAAAAACAACAATAGGTTGTTCATTATGTTGCCTTTCTTCTTCAGATTGGTATGTGGTAAGCAGATAAGGAAGAATCTCTTAAGACATAGGAAAGAATAAATGAATCATATCGGCCGCTTTAATCCTCCCCTCACCTCATACCAACCATCAATATGTTTTTACCGAAAACAATCTTGTTTTAATCAAACTGATCTAATCAGGACGTGGACAAATTATGTAAACAAAAAATTTAATTTGCGCATGCTCAATGGATTCATTTAATCTATGGAGAGACCCATGATATAACATACTGATGTAACCACAAATATTTCCACTCCAAACATCTCTCTCTCGAAAATTGCATTCCAAGAACGTCTGCCAAGCGGATCCCCAATCCGCACAATCCCTGAAAATGTCATTGAAATCAGATGAGAAATGTGAAAGTTATGGCTGTGGCAAGGAGATCATGACAGACACGATACCAAAATTGTTTAGGAAGGTCTAAAACGTTAAATGTGAGTGGAAAGTTTGATTTTGCAGAACATTTTTTTCAACCTTGAAAAGTGAAACAATGCTTCCGCTAGCTTGGTAGACTCGGAAGCAAAAGAGAAATTTCAGCTTGTTGGGGCCACCAGATGGCAATTTCGCTCACCCAGCTGATCTGGGAGGTTTTTTTTGGTTACGGAAGAGGGGGAAACTCTTTAAGAGCGAAGGGGAAGTTCACCCCAACAGTGTTGGACTCCCCATGCGAACCCCACTCCCTCTGCTTATGACTCACCCCGGAACCACTTATACAGTATTACTTCAGGGTGAGCCCTTTTTTTGTGCCAAAGGCTGCTCCTACTTCCGGTCTCTCCTTCAATTCTATTCCTCATCGTCTTCCTCCCATTTTCCATCCAACTTTTTTTGCTTTGAGGACTGCTGTGACAAATACTGCCATTGCGTCCCAGCTCGACTTGTTCTTAATCGTCTCATGTTTGATTGTCTGTGGACGCAACATTCCGATGACCTCTTCCGCACTCCTCCTCATACCCTCCCATTGTGGGCATGTGAAGAAGGTGTGGCAAGCCATCATCCTCTTCTATCCCACAGTATCTGCACTCTGGGTCAGTGGCTTTCCCAATCTTCACTAGGAAGGAGCGGAAGTATCCATGCCCTGAGAGGAATTGAGTCAGGAAATAGTTCACCTCGCCGTGTTTTCTCTCCAACCAAGCCTTTAGATCGTCAATTATGAGGGCTGTCCACCTTCCACGGGTTTCACAGACAAGGTCTGTTTGCCACCTATGGATGGTCTCCCCCGCTCTTCCTTCTTTACTATGGATATTGCCTCTACTATGGATATTTCCTATTCTTATCCTTTGACACTCCAGTGCCTGGTGGTATATTGGGATAGTTCCCGCTATCACTTGTGATGCTGGACCTGAGATAGTTCTAAATGCACCACAGATTCTCAGAGCTCCTCTCTGTACAGCTTCCATACGTGCCCTGTACTTTTGGTACCTAAGGGAGTCTGCCCACACTTCTGCTCCATACAGCATAATATCTGCTGCTCCACTGATGTGCCTCCAGAAGCTTAGTTTCCCGTCCAGCATCACACCAAGGTAGCGAATGGCTGGAGAGGTGATGATTTCCTGGCCATCCACATTCATAGTTATAGGTCTCTCAATCCGCTCTGTGGTTAGCAGTACAATTTCCAGTTTTTTGATCGCCAGTGACAGTGTGTTTACTGATCTGGGAGGTTCTCAGTTCGTTTTCAGATTCATCAGTCGTTTTACATTGTTTCTCGACTGAATTAGGTACTTCTTTATCACTACATTTGATAAATCATTTTGTGATATGAACAACGCGTGAACCTCTGTAAAAACACATTCTTTGTTTAAAAAAATATATTCGCCCGAGCTCTCCTCTATTCTCTTACCGTCGCCTACGTCACTCACCTTTCCTATAGATTTATCTAGGGAGTCATGGCTTATGGTTATGTACTGAAGCTCCTGGAGTCCTTGGGCGTGCATGCCTCTCTCCTGGAATGGCTGACAGATTACTTATCCGGAAGACAGTTAATAGTAAAAATCAAAAGTGATTTGTCGAAGCCGTTTATCGCCAGCTCAGGAATTCCCCAGGGTTCCCATTTAGGCCCTTTGATCTTCCTCGTGATGATAAATGAAGTATGTGAGGTGGCTGGACAGACAAAGTGTCTCCTATTTGCGGACGATTTGAAACTGTTTTCTTACATTGGATCACCTTCCGACTGCTCGCGGCTTCAGGAGAGTCTGGACCGATTTATGAACTGGTGCGAATCAAGCAACTTATTCCTAAACATCAGCAAATGCTCTACAATAACCTACCATCGTACCCGGGACATCATAACCTTTGATTACCAACTAAACGGGATCCCGCTGTCTAGGGTTCGTACGGTGCGTGATCTTGGTGTCAATTTCGATCCAGAACTTACCTTCTGTAACCATATCGACCTTATCACGAGCAGAGCGATGAGGTCTCTGGGTTTTCTGAAGAGGCACACAAGGGATTTCACCAGCGTTCCTACCATCGTCCTTCTGTACAAATCTCTCGTGCTCCCCATCCTCGAATACGCGTCGGTGGTATGGTCTCCACACTACAAGTACCTCATTGCCCAATTGGAGCGAGTTCAAAGGAAGTTCCTGCGTTACGTCGCCTTCAAGTTACGGATCCCTTCTGGCGACATTGTTTACGATGATTTACTGGCTGAGTGTAACCTGCGATCACTGGAGGACCGTCGCAGATGGTCTGACCTGGCCTTTCTGTGCAAATTGTTTCATGGAACCATCGACTCCCCTTCTCTTCTAGCTCAGATAAATATTTCCATACCTCAATTCTATTCTCGTTCAGCTTCCCTCTTTCACATCACGTTCAATCCAACAAATTACTTGTATCACAGACCACTTTCAAGGATCCCCCGCGAAATGAACGCAATATTAGCAAATCACCCCGATCTAGACTTTTTCACCTCATCACTTTCAAATTTCAAATCGATTCGCACCAATTAAGGGTACAAGGAAATTTTCCCCGACAGTACAATTTCCCGTAAAACGTATGTACCGTTTTCTCGGGTTGTAATCAACCGATCACCTTGATTTTTTTCAAATATTGTCGAGCATCTTCTGCTCTATAACTGGTGCAAAGGATAATTTCGTACAACGCGTGAGGAGAGAATGGCGGATTTTTGAAAAAAACATCAAAATCAGGGCTCTAACCTACCAAAACGGACCACATTTTTATCTTGTTGTCGGGAAAAATACGCCAATCCCTATGCACAGTTGGTGTATAAGATACTGACGTACAAGTAAAAAAAAAGAACAAGGAGATAAGTCCAGTATAACTCAACAAAATGGAACATGAGTGCTAGAAAACGTGATTTTTCAGGAAACACGATTTTCTGGAATTAAACAATGTTCATCTCATGACGTCATCACACGGTTTCCTAATGCTTCCAACTTGCTCCAAGGTGACTCGCTTTGATGAAAACAAAGAAGAAGAAGAAGCTAAATCTCTTGTTTCGTTGTTTACTCGTCTTCTTCTATGTTTATGTCTCGTTTTGTGCCGTGAATTCCGTTCGTTTTGTGCTGTGCTGAATCGTCTTGAAAATGCCGCGATCGCAACGAATGCAGGGTATGGCGCCGGACTCTACTAGCGCAAACCCTGACACAGGTCGGTTTGCGTATTTATTTGACCCACTTCTCGTTCAAATTGTTTCATGATTTTTTTTTTAATTGGTCCGTGATTATATGCACATTAATACAAAATTATTTTTAAAAAATCGAATTTTTACTCGAAAAAATTTCCTTGTGCCCTTAACCAACTTCCAACCACCCTAGTCACTATCATATTATGTACGTTCCTTAGTATAAGTTGAAATTGTTATTGTTTTTGTGTTGAGCTACACGTGTCTCTATTATCTTTAATTGTTATCTCCTATCAATCCATTATTTTGAATTACCTACCTAAACTTTGTAATTGGGCCTGCCCGTTTTTCTACAAATAAACAAATAAACAAACAAATGGCAGACCTTTGATCTTTACAACTTACCGGAACTCGGTTTTGTTGTAATTCAGGAAATCTTCTGAACTCCCGCTCAATCCCCGAATTGAATCTGATTGAACTGTGTGAAGTCCAAGTGTACATGTTGCTAATCTTATGCAGGCTGCAGAGAAAGCTGTCATAGACATCGTCCAACCTCCCGCGGGCTTCGAAGATTCTCCCAGGACGCCCCACCGAACGCGGCTGTACAAGAAAGCCGACAAGAGGTACCGGTCTGAAGAACGCAGACACCGAATGCACGTCGAAGCTGCGAGAGCAAAGTCTGAAGAAAGAGCTAGTCAGGAGAGGAAAGAAAAAATCCGGTATGAATCTTTACTTTAACATGTACTACGTATTGTTGTGGTCAGCCACCTCTTCGCATTTCTGTCCATTTAATTCCTTACCTCAGTGGTAGCGAGCTCGACTCAGGTTTATGTAGTTTAGTCGGAAGTCTGGAGATCGCTCCCCAGTCGAGGGAAGTTAATTATTGTTAATAGTTGGTGTAGTATAGTATAAAAGTGTGACGCTTCAATGCTTTTCAAGGTTTATACAAATTTTGTAGGCATTTTAGGTGTTATCTTCTTCCAATAAGACCTCTATAGTCGTCCTCGACCAAATCGGTTACATTTTTTGTTGTTATCCTAACCTATAAAGTCTTTATAATTAGAAGTAAATTATAATGTTGATAATAACTTCTTATTAATCAAAGTTTTACATTCCAGCCAAATCCAGGAGCGATGTTTCTTGGAAGGTTTTCTACAGTAAATATGCTGGTCTTCCTATTTTTCTGGCTTTAGACACATTCGTTATCAATGTGCCCGGCATGACTGGCCAAGATCAACTTATTAATTACTTACTAAAAGTAGGCAAAAACGATTCCTCTGACTCTCCGCCACCCACTCCCCCCAACTCCTCCCGCCCCGACTCCTCCGCCCCCGACTCTTCCGCCCCCGACTCCTCCGCCCTCGACTCCTCCGCCCTCGACTCCTCCGCCCCCAACTTCTTCATCTATACAGGGTGTTTCACGAAAAGGTTACACCCCCCTTCATTTTCGCAAAATACAGCGTAAAAAATTCCGACCAACGCAATTCTTCATGATTTTTTGTGAGGATCTCAGGAAAAATACTTGTGCGCAAAAAAGTTGCGCGCAATCGTGCGCAATTTACACTAACTTCATTTTTTTCAAATGGAACCTCCCCTTTTTTATTACAGATTCGGATTCTACGTCAAATTTTATGAGAAATTCATACCCACATCGATTTGTTTTATTGCGCACAACCTGGCTTTTTGAACGCTCTAAGTTGCGCAACTTCACAATTGCACAAAAATTAGGTTTTGGAGAACCTTTAGTGTAGCACATGTTTTTCCATCATTTTTTAACGCTAAATCACATGGTGAGCTCCGTTTTTCAATTTTACTGGAATTTTTCAAAATAGCGGCCAAAAATTCGGCTGTTTTTAGTGAAAAAATCGCTCTTTTTAAATCGTTATGAGTTTTTAGATAATTTTATTCAGTTCAAGCATGATCATGCTGTCAGTTTTTATTTTTAACTCCACCGTAGACGGCCCCAAGCCCGTGGTTCAGAAGGAGGTGAGAAAATAAAAAATAAACATGATTTCGACCTCAAAACTGATGTTTTCGTGCAAGAAATGTTAATTTTTCCTCTTAAATCTTGGTTTTTCTCAAAACGGATGACACCCTGTGATTCAGCGTTAAAAAATGATGAAAAAACATGTGCCACACTTAGGGTTCTCCAAAACCTAATTTTTGCGCAATTGTGTAGTCGCGCAACTTAGAGCGTTAATAAAGCCAGGTTGTGCGCAATAAAACAAATCGATGTGGGTATGAATTTTTCATAAAATTTGACGTAGAATCCGAATCTGTAATAAAAAAAGGGGGGGGGGGGTTCCATTTGAAAAAAATGAAGTTAGTGTCAATTGCGCACGATTGCGCGCAACTTTTTTGCGCAAACGTAGTTTTCCTGAGATCCTCACAACAAATCATGAAGAATTGCGTTGGTCGGAATTTTTTACGTTGTTTTTTAAGGAAATGAAGGGGGGTGTAACCTTTTCGTGAAACACCCTGTATAGATAGGGTCTGCTCGGAGAGGCAGTCCTGAACGGTTCGGAGGGGCTTGGAGGAATTCGGAGGAGCCCATTCGCGTCTATCCCCTCCCCTTTTCAGCTCTGGTTTGGTTCCGAGCTGGTTCCGGACTGCCTCTCCGAACAGACTTATTTAATCCAAAGAAGCATATTTCAGATTTCAATTTCTGGGTTAAACTTATTCCTAGGACTCATCACATGAGTGAAATCACCATTAACACGTTCAATGCGTCGCCAAAATCTCGGACTTGGCCCCATGCGTCAAACACTTTTTGACTTCGATTATATTCTTGTGTTGTTTTTTAATCAACTTTAAGCAACAAAAACAGTATTTTACAAAAATAATTGTTTTTGGTGCAATTTGTGAAAAGGCCCAAGTGTTGGGCCAGGCGCATATGGGAATAGCCGAGATTATGCAATCCCGCAATGGGGTATTTCGGTGGGTCGGAAATTCAGGTTTTTGACCTCAAATTTGGATTCAGCACCCTTGGAAACCTATATACTACAACTTTAACCCAATGATACTCTAACATGTGGTAGAAAAATTAATTAAAGAGATCGCGCATTGGCTAGCTACGTCACACCGTTCAAATCTTCAACTTTCCTTAGCTTCTCTGATTTTTTAAAAACATTTTCTCGACGATCAGACCCGATTACCGTTATTCCTGACCCATACTCTTTTGAAAAAAAAAAAAATTAAAAAAATTGACTGAAATACCCTATTCCAGGGGTGCTCAAACTTGAACTGCTGGCGATCTACCTCAATATTTTTAGACTACTTACGATCGACTCTGAGAGACTGCAAGTGTGTGTGATGCAGGGTTGTCGTACATACACGATACGCCCTACCTACCTAGGTAGGGCGTACCGTAGCATATATAGATATTAGCTTTCTGCACAATGTAGGTACATTATTTTAGTCAAGGTTTAGTTTAGGTTTATTTTAGGTTAGGTTTAGTTAGGTTCTTCTCTACAATATCAATGAAAAAACTCATAGTTATTCAAAATTGCGAGTTTATTGGTTGTTACAAAACAAAAGAGTTACATATGGTGTTAAACTTAACTAAAGAGTGGCTTTGGATGTTGAAGCGTGGCACTGCATGTCCTCAGCATACTTTTCATAAGATGGTACGTAACCACTGAGTGCTAATCGCAAGTATGATGACATATGATCGTCAGTTAGTCGATTGCGATATTTTGACTTAATTATCTTCATTTCAGAAAATGCAGACTCGCACAAGTAAGTTGACCCAAAAAATACCGTCAGTTGAAGGGCGATTTGCCTTACATTCGGATATTTATCTTCGGATATGAAACACCAGAAATTTGTATCAGATGCTGTAGCTTTGAGATGTATGTCTGATATAATCTGCACCAACTCATTTTCAACAGAACATGAGTTCATATTAAACTGACTTGCTATTTCAGTAGCTAATTCCTCAATTTTTTTACATGAAAAAGGATAACTTATAAATGATGCTATATTTTCCCATTTACTGCAATCATAAAAACGCATTTCGAATTGTCCCAAAATATTTGATAATTCAGCTTCATACGTATCATAATTCAACTGAGGAATCCTTGCTTTCAAAGACGGAAAATGTTTCAGATCCTTTCTTTTCAGTTGATCTATCATAAGTTGCAATTTACTTTTGAAGGCGTTTACTGCGCTAATCATCTCAATAATAGTTTTTCCTTTACCTTGAAGCTCCAAGTTAACGGTGTTTAAGTGCATTGTGATGTCAGTCAAAAATGCCAAATCATTTAGCCATTTTTCGTTTTTCAAAATCTGAGTGTCATCACCTCTTTCGTCTAGAAAAGCTGTTATTTCGGGCAATAATTCTTGAAACCTTTCTAGGAATTTTCCGCGACTCAACCACCTGACGTCCGTGTGAAGTACTGAATCAGTGTGTTCAGCTGACTCCCTATCTTCCAACTGCAACTGAAAGAGCCGCCGTTGCAAGCTACGTGCACGGATGGAATTCACAATTTTTGTTGCAATGCCCATAATTACCTCCGTGTTTAAAACTTTTGAACACAAAACTAGTTTAGTTTAGGTAGTTACCTACCTACTTATTAAAATTTTTTTTCTTCTCGAGATCTACCCAAAAAGCACTCGCGATCGACCGTTTGAGCACCCCTGCCCTATTCTCTCCTGGTACCTACTTTCATAACGTTTTTCGTTTTACATACAAGGTAAGTATAAGTAAACAAAGGGATAAAGGCACTTCAGTAATACTCAAGTAGTCAAATGGAGAAAAACGTCTCTACTTACAGATTTTTTTTTTTTTTTTTTTTTACAAAATTTCAAAATCTTTCTGCCTGTGCCATTCTCTGAAGCAGTTAGGAATGACCGATTTTGATGAAATTCGGTGTATGGGCTCCACGTGGGGTCTTGTTGTGCCCTGAAGCTTTTGGTTATTGCCAGTTACTTCTAAGGGTTAAAATTTTGAAAACGCCTAGCGAAATTTTGATACATTGAAAGGTTTTTAATTATTTCTAAATAAATAGAAGGTGGTTGTTTTTTCATTAATTTGGTATACTAATTACTTTATGGAATCGAATGGGACCACGCAGAGCTCTGTAGGACCAACCGTTTGGTCCCCATGACTTTTCTGCTGAGAACTGATTCGACACCTTGGACTTACTTTGAGTCTATTGTTTTGGTACTATAGTAGAAGAACTCAAAATGTTATAAATGAACAACGAAATACTGGCCTAACAGTGCTGAGAAAACAATGTTCATGATCGAAAACCAGAGTAACTCAACCTGTTGGATGGCAAACATTGAAAGACGGCTTCTAGTGGCAGTTACACCATTTAGAATCATCTGAGGTGTCACCCTTGGTCTCCAGTAGATGGCAGGTTCATACTGCGAAACCCCCATTTAGAAGCGTATTGAGTTCGAAAAAATCAAAGTCCGAAGCAAGGTTTTTCGAGACACTCCGGCTCAACTGTTGGGCCAGACGCGGTGAACGTGTTAAGCTATTTTTCGGTTGCAATCATCAATCGTGTATTAGTTCTCTGCCAGGTCAGTCAATCTTTTTAAATCAACCATAGCTCCTAAATTTGTCAAAATGGATGATCCAGAAGACTCTAAAGAGGGTTACTTTGTGACAACTCGACTGATTGGGAATCTCTTGGGATGAGTTTCACGTTGGTGGACTCGCTTCTCTCGAGGGCCGCCGTTGTGCTACGGATTGTATTTTTCTACATAAACTAATACACAATTATGTTGACTGCCCTCGGCTTCTTCATGAAATTTATTTTCGTGCCTTATTCTACGCTTAAATAACCTTCCATTCTACGTTCCTGAACCATTACCTACTGAACAATCCTCTGATCAGAGCACAGAGGATCTTGAACAGATCATATAGTGAGGATAATGTGGACGTTTATGCCCTATCGTTGGGTAAATTCAGCAAGAAATGTATACTTAACTGATAGATTTACCTAGATCCTAGAAATTATTTGCAATCAGTAGTTTTTTTCTTTTTGTTCATAAACTCGTAGAGCTGATGTTGTATTAATAATATTCTGCCGTTGGGCGTCATGCCCGTATAAATTAATAAAAAATAACCAAAACTTTTGAATGAATGGGGTTAGTTCCGCTAGGTATAAGAATACAATTATTGGAGAATTCCTAGTAGGGTCGATACGGCGCCGCCGGAACCGGATTGTCCGCCATGTTTTCAATACAGCGTGCCAGATTGCCTCCTAGTGACGTATTCGACCGTAATAATACGGCGCCGGATTGAGAGTTTGTGTGTGTGTAACAATATGGCACTGGATTGAGAGTGTGTGTGTGTAATACGTCACGCCGTATCTAAGCTGAACCAAACCCACTAGAAACTCTCTACTAGAGAGTTCCTAGTGGTTATTGATACGGCGTGATGTATTACACACACACTCTCAATCTGGCGCCGTATTGTGATAAGAACGCGCCGTATCCGATACTGCGCCGCATTGTTACGGTCAAATACGTCACTAGGAGGCAATCCGGCGCCGTATTGTGATAAGAACGCGCTGTATCCGAAACGGCGCCGTATTGCTACGGTCGAATACGTCACTAGGAGGCAATCCGGCGCGCCGTATTGAAAACATGGCTGGATTGAGAGTGTGTGTGTAATATGTCACGCCGTATCAAAAACCACTAAGAGCTCTCTATTATCTACGTACATAATACGTAGATAATAGAGAGTTCCTAGTGGTTTTTGATACGGCGTGACGTATTACACACACACTCTCAATCTGGCGCCGTATTGTGATAAGAGCGCGCCGTATCCGATACTGCGCCGCATTGTTACGGTCGAATACGTCACTAGGAGGCAATCCGGCGCCGTATTGTGATAAGAACGCGCTGTATCCGAAACGGCGCCATATTGCTACGGTCGAATACGTCACTAGGAGGCAATCCGGCGCGCCGTATTGAAAACATGGCTGGATTGAGAGTGTGTGTGTAATACGTCACGCCGTATCAAAAACCACTAAGAGCTCTCTATTATCTACGTACATAATACGTAGATAATAGAGAGTTCCTAGTGGTTATTGATACGGCGTGACGTATTACACACACACTCTCAATCTGGCGCCGTATTGTGATAAGAGCGCGCCGTATCCGATACTGCGCCGCATTGTTACGGTCGAATACGTCACTAGGAGGCAATCCGGCGCCGTATTGTGATAAGAACGCGCTGTATCCGAAACGGCGCCATATTGCTACGGTCGAATACGTCACTAGGAGGCAATCCGGCGTGCTGTATTGAAAAGATGGCTGGATTGAGAGTGTGTGTGTAATATGTCACGCCGTATCAAAAACCACTAAGAACTCTCTATTATCTACGTACATAATACGTAGATAATAGAGAGTTCCTAGTGGTTTTTGATACGGTGTGACATATTACACACACACTCTCAATCCAGCGCCGTATTGTGATAAGAACGCGCTGTATCCGATACGGCGCCATATTGCTACGGTCGAATACGTCACTAGGAGGCAATCCGGCGCGCCGTATTGAAAAGATGGCTGGATTGAGAGTGTGTGTGTAATATGTCACGCCGTATCAAAAACCACTAAGAACTCTGTTATGTCGGCGTGTCGGAGCGTGAAGGCGATCGGCTTCCTTCGGATGGTCGGTTTGATTGGTTCCTACTCAACGAAGACAAAGGACGGGACAACACTCGATGCCCGGCGCGGGTAACCGCAGACCGTGTGCAAGAGTGTTAAGATCGCCAGCTCGGATACATTCCTAGGCGCGATTGCTCGCCGACCCGGGGGATGCACCACATTTACCTATACCTAGTTGGAGGCAGACGACGACTAGGGTAAATGGGAGCAGAAGCCGGCGCGATGAGCTTTATCGCATACCGAGACCCGTCGATGAACTGTGGGTTTCAGAGAAGAGGCGAGGTAGATCGAGAAATAAACAAGTCGAGTTTTCGAAGACGAATGCATAAAGGGGAAGCCCTGAGTCCTCCTTTTATATGGACTTGACAAGGTAAGAGGAGGGTGGAAAAAGGTGACGTCAACTGATGTCACTGTTCCCCGTACCTCACCTTACCTACCGAGCATGGTGTGAGTCACTCAGGGTTTCCCTCGACCTTTATTTGAGAACTACACAGTTAAAAGTATGAGTCATTACATAGGTCCCCCAGTTCGATTAATAAAGGAAAACATAATTATATATAATAAAAAAAAATTTTGTGACTCGAAGTTTAGGAACAAAATGTTAACATATGAAAACATTGAGAAGCGTACAATTAGTTTTAACAAAAAAGAAAATAGCATTTGAGTACATCGGAGGATGTTGCTGAAGGTGAGATTACTGCGTTGAAGTAGATGCTGGTGACGACAGAAGCACGAATCGTGATGACGCAGTAGCCTGTAGCCGAAACGCCGAGCCGTCTGGGTCCGTATCGAGAGGCCCAGTGACGTCTGGTGGCGAGGCCGTGACGCATTCTTCGTCGGAAGAATGTAAGTGTGAACAGTGAAAATTGCCTGGACCGAAGTTTGGATAATCTCGCTCGGGCTTGACGCCCTTTACGGCGGCGAGGCTTCGGCCCAGGTCTTTTTAGAGAGGAATTAGAGGATGGGTTTTGAATGATAAGGTTGTTGACGATTGTTGAAATATTATTCAGTAATTTCTCCTGGTCGTAATTGACAAATTGCGGGACATATGGCTCGTACATTTTTGATTTCAGGGCGTCATAAAATTGAATGACTGTATTGGCCCGTTTTTTAAACTTTGGAAGGCTAATGGGTTGGACCTTCCATTGAGTGTCGTTGCGCAGCGGGCTTATACGCTTAATCGTCATATAGCCCGCTGTAGTCGTGGCCGAGAAGGACGAAGGTCGGCGGCGAACGACGCGCATGCTACCATTTGTGGCGTACTGCATCGGCGTAGGAGCGGCGTGTTGGGCCAATGGTATCGAGGCTGGCGTGGGTTTTGCTTTCCCGAACGCCAGGTTTTCGTTTTTCGGCGGTTCTTGAGTGGTCGGATTCTCGCTGCATCGGTTCTTGAGTGGTCGGATTCTTGCTGCATTCGCTGGACGGAAAATCTCCGCAAGCTCTTGAGCCGTGAAGAGGAGGTTCATCTTCGGGCGAGAGGTGGTCGTCGAATGAGGTGATTTGACTCGTGTCAGGAGGTACCTCAGGTAAATCCGTCCCTGTAGTGGTGGGGGAAATACCGAAAGCCGGCCGACATCTACTGAGAGAGACGGTTACCTGGGAGCCGTCAATAAGCAGCGTAGCCGTTCGTTCTCCTTTGTTAACCACTTCGTAGGGGCCGGAGTAGAGGGGATTCAAGCCTTTCCGAAGCCCTTCTTCTCGCAAAAACATCTTTTTTGCGTTTTGGAATGTATCGGGGAAAACCCGTGGGCGTTTGTCCGTTGAGGGTTTTGCGGGCGGTCGGTGATATTCCGTCGGTTGAGGCGGAAATAGGTCAGCCGGGAGGCGGAGGGGCGCACGAAAAGTACGTTCGGCGGCGCTGTAACCGTCCGAATACCGAATGGTAGTGCGGAGCCCTAATAAAATGGTCGGAAGATCCTTAGACCATGATGGCGAGGAAGTAGCAGTACGTAGGGCGTTTTTTAAATCCCTATGCCATCTTTCGATTTTTCCATTCGATTCAGGATGGTAGGCCGTTGTGCGATTGCGTTTGATGCCGAATTTTTTTAGGAATTCGGAGAATTCTGCACTCTCAAATTGCCTGCCTTGATCGGTAATAATCGTTAAAGGACAACCGAATCGCGCTATCCAATTGTTAAGGATGCCGTCAGTGACCGCCTTCGTCGTTATCGTTCGCAATGGGATACATTCCGGCCAGCTGGTATGTCTGTCGATTAGGGTTAATAGATATTTATAACCTTGCGAATCCGGAAGAGGCCCCACGAGATCAACGTTTAATTCCTCGAAGGGAAGCGAATCGTCAAATTCCGCTGGGCGAATTTGAGGGTGGCGGAATTCTTTGAATTTCGAACATTTGGCGCATGCCTGTACATATTCCCGTATTTCCGTGTTCATTCGAGGCCAAAAAAGTTTCGCGCGAATTAGGTCTCGTGTTGCGCGTATTCCTGGATGACTAAATGAATGATAGTGTTCAATTAATTTGCGGCGAAGTCGTTTAGGAACAAACGGGCGAGGCATGTCCGATGTCGTATCACACCACAGTGAGAGGTCGAGCGCAGGTACCTGGGTTTCTTCGAGACGCCCGGTCGAAATAAGGTTGCGGAACTCAGGTGATTCATCGGTTTGTTGATTGAGGTAAATATCTTTTCCGGACGGAAAAGACGTGAGCTCGTGAAGTTCGAGCGAAGGCCGAGATAATGTGTCGGCGACTACGTTGGAGGTGCCCGGTGTATATCGGATATCAGTCGTGAATTGGCTGATAAACTCCATTTGCCGAATACGACGAGGCGAGGCCGTTTTCCGGTCTTGATGGAGCGAAGTGGTGAGCGGTTTGTGGTCAGTCACAATATGAAAAGTACGTCCCTCTACGAAGTCTCTGAAATGCTTTACACTTTCGTAAATAGCCAGAAGCTCCTTATCGAAAGTGGAGTACTTCTGTTGAGCTGTTGATAAAGTTTTAGAGAAAAATCCGAGGGGTGACGTCTCGTTGTTGACCTCCTGTTGTAACACCGCGCCAATTCCGACGTCCGAGGCATCCGTAGTAATGGAGAGTCGACCTTTCGGAGAAGGATGAGCCAGCGTAGTTGCATTTTGCAAATCGTTTTTGCATTTATTGAATGCGGATTTCATTTCTTCCGTCCATTCAATCGTGCGACGGTCCTTCTTTTTGGAAGGCTGTGGGATCGCATTTATTAACGGCTGTTGGTGTATAGCCGCGTTCGGAATGTGTCGTCTGTAAAAATTTAACATCCCCAGAAACCTGCGTAGGTCGGTGACAGTAGTCGGAAGAGGGAATGTCGTGAGATTGTCCACCTTCTTAGGTACCGGTCGAATCCCATTTTCGTTCACAATATGACCGAGACAGGTCACTTCGTTTTTCGCAAGGACGCATTTTTCCTTGTTTACAGTGAGACCCTCAGCAGCGAAGACGTCGAGGACCGCTTGTACATGGCGTTCATGTTCCTTGATGTTTCGGGACGCGATTAAAACGTCATCTAAGAAACAAAAGACAAAGTCGAAGTCTCGAAGGATTTGGTCCATATATCGCTGCCATGACTGTGCAGCGTTTTTCAATCCGAAATTCATTTTGCGGTATTCGTATAACCCAAAGGGCGTTATAATTGCTGTTTTCGGAACGTCTTGAGGATTCACGTCGATGTGATGAAACGCACGCGATATGTCGAGCGTGGAGAAAACCGTACATCCGTGGAGGTGAGACGAAAAATCTCGAAGATGCGGAACGGCGTATTGGTCTCCGACAGTGCGTTCGTTCAGTCGTCGATAATCACCGCAAAAACGCCAAGTACCATTAGGTTTAGGTACCGCGTGAAGTGGACTCGCCCAAGGTGATTTCGAAGGTTGAATTATTCCGTCGTTGATGAGTTGCTTGAAATGTACTTTCGTTTGACGGAGTTGCTCGGGGTGAAGACGTCTACTTTTCGCTGTGACAGGTGGACCTTTCGTTTCGATGAAATGCTTGACCGTGGAGAGATGCGACGAGGATCGAGGCTCCGGTCGATATTTAGTGAGCATGTTGATGAAGGTCGGCGGAGTAGGTTCGGTAGTGACGCCGGAATTGACCGTGTTGACGTACCCTCGTATAGGTTTTTGCGAATTAGGGTTGAATAATGATCGATTTTTTAGGTCAACGTGTAAGCCAAAATATCCGAGAAAATCAGCTCCGATAATGGGTCGTTTTACGTCCGCAACTACAAAAGTCCATTCGTATATGTCGTTTTGTAGATAAACCTTCGTTGTAAAATTACCATAGGTCGTTATGGCGGTGCCATTCGCGGCGAAAAGTAGGTAGTCGGATGTTTTGTTCTTCCGATGAACTAAAGAGTTCGGAAGAATTGAGATGCTAGCCCCCGTATCGATCAAAAAAGGTATATTATTCTTATGACATTTGACGAATAGTCGGTTGGAAATGTCTTGGAAAGGGGCGCCCGCCTTGTAAACAGGCGGGCCCGCTAGTTTTCCTGCCATCGTACCTTTTTGAATGAACAAGGCTGCCGACATTTAGTCGCCTTGTCGCGGTATTTAAAATGGTACCAGCACATACCTTTTTGTTGAGCCGGAGATTGCGGACGAGGTTGCTGGTACTGTCGTGCGGGGCTATTTCGTCTCGGAGGTCGCTTCGTAGCTACCGCCTCAGTATTATAGTCCGGTTCGATTTGATGAACCGCTGCGGCGCTACGTATTTCGTGCGTAGCATCTGCGATCGGCGCGAGGAACTCTGGAGTTTTGTCCATCCACGGAGCAATAGACATTTGGACCGCGACGGGTAGCGCCTTGATCCAAAATGCTTTTAGGATGTCGTTAGGCGTGAGGTCCCCCAGATGATGGCGCATTTGGCGTAAAAGCTGGGAAGGCTTGAGGTCCCCCAGTGGCCGATGCTCGGTTAGTGCCGTGATCCTCGCATGCCGAGACGGCTCGAAGATTTCGATGAGCCGTTGTTTGAGGTCGTCGTATGGTGTCACAAGCGGGGCTTGTGTTAAGTCCGCCGCTTGAACTGCCACATCGTAGGGCAGTAGAGGGATGGTCCGGGTGAAGCGAGCGCGCTGCGTGTTTACATGCGCGCCGGTGAAAGCCGCGTCGAGCTGTATAAACCATAGCCGGGGATCCTCTCGGTAGAACGGCGGAAGCGTGAGCGGGATTGAGACCTTCGTGGCCTCGGCGAAGTCCGGTGCGGGCGGCGGTAGCGGTGGGTCCATAATCCTCGAGTTAGCTTCGTGTTGAATAGCAAACCAAAAACGTGCGGGGTCACCAATGTTATGTCGGCGTGTCGGAGCGTGAAGGCGATCGGCTTCCTTCGGATGGTCGGTTTGATTGGTTCCTACTCAACGAAGACAAAGGACGGGACAACACTCGATGCCCGGCGCGGGTAACCGCAGACCGTGTGCAAGAGTGTTAAGATCGCCAGCTCGGATACATTCCTAGGCGCGATTGCTCGCCGACCCGGGGGATGCACCACATTTACCTATACCTAGTTGGAGGCAGACGACGACTAGGGTAAATGGGAGCAGAAGCCGGCGCGATGAGCTTTATCGCATACCGAGACCCGTCGATGAACTGTGGGTTTCAGAGAAGAGGCGAGGTAGATCGAGAAATAAACAAGTCGAGTTTTCGAAGACGAATGCATAAAGGGGAAGCCCTGAGTCCTCCTTTTATATGGACTTGACAAGGTAAGAGGAGGGTGGAAAAAGGTGACGTCAACTGATGTCACTGTTCCCCGTACCTCACCTTACCTACCGAGCATGGTGTGAGTCACTCAGGGTTTCCCTCGACCTTTATTTGAGAACTACACAGTTAAAAGTATGAGTCATTACAAACTCTCTATTATCTACGTACATAATACGTAGATAATAGAGAGTTCCTAGTTGTTTTTGATACGGCGTGACGTATTACACACACACTCTCAATCCAGCGCCGTATTGTGATAAGAACGCGCTGTATTCGATACGGCGCGCCGAATTGCTACGGTCGAATACGTCACTAGGAGGCAATCCGGCGCGCCGTATTGAAAACATGGCTGGATTGAGAGTGTGTGTGTAATATGTCACGCCGTATCAAAAACCACTAAGAACTCTCTATTATCTACGTACATAATACGTAGATAATAGAGAGTTCCTAGTGGTTTTTGATACGGCATGACGTATTACACACACACTCTCAATCCGGCGCTGTATTGTGATAAGAACGCGCTGTATCCAATACGGCGCGCCGAATTGCTACGGTCGAATACGTCACTAGGAGGCAATCCGGTGCGCCGTATTGAAAACATGGCAGACGATCCTGTTCCCGCGCGCTGGATCGACCTTACGAGGAACTCTCTAATAATTGTACAACTCTTGAAGTTTTTTTTTTTTTTAGTTTTGGTTCTTAACGTACTATAACGTATTAACCGTAGGTAACGTATTTTGTACTTTCTTCCATTTTTTTCTCGATAGCCGTATATCTAGGGTGGTTATTTCTCTCATGGTCAATTTTGAATTCGTTATCCGCGAAGAGAGAGATTTTTTCGTCACAAAGCGGAAGGTGGAGTTTGGAAGCATTTCTCACTTGAAACCGCAAAAATCTTAATATTCAGGTCAAGATACGGCATAACCGTCGATGTGAACGTTCACTGACAGATGCGAGGCACATTTCAGCTGATCAAATGCGATCTTTTGCAGACGGGTGTTCTTTACAGACAAATTAATTAACCGTTGTTTAATAATTTGCAGCGCTTTCTTTCTTCTTTCATGACTTTTCTGGGTTAGTAAGCAATGAAAAGTAAGAATCGATTATTATTTCATTTTGCAGTCCATTAACCCGATCGACTGACGCTAGCATGGAAAAATTGAATACGCAGAGCAGCTTCGACGACGACGATGAGTGGCAGGGAGTCGTCGGTGACGCCTACAAAATGGGATGTTGGGTCTACATCGGAGGCACTGAAGAACTCAAAGTGTGGCAAAGGCCCGACAGCAGAGGTGATTTTCATTCGATGATTCCCTTGAGATTAGAGTAGGGACGGCACGATACCACCGATATATCGGAGTATCGATACCGATGTTCGTATCGATACTTTTGATGCAAAACTCAAACCGATGTATTGGTATCGATACTTTTGCCTAGAATATCGGAGGTATCGATACTTTCTTGACGATATTATCGAAAATTTTGCCAAAGTAAATTGGTGAAAAATACCAAATATGTAACTAGAAAATTATACCGTATATTGTCTGCCACAGAATAGCACTCAAAATAGGCTCAGAATAGTATCAATTGAAACGATATATCGCCACGATAGCCACAAAATAGTATCAATATCCGATGTGAGTTTGGAAGGAATTTAAGCCCGTTTTCCCGAACTTACAAGAAGAGGGAGGCATGCAAAATATTATTCGTGATGGCGACATCAGTCACGCGCGAACGGCTTTTTAACACAGAATGTGTTTTTGCGATGACCTACCGAAAAAAAATCGCCACGAAAAAGCGACAGAAAAAACCGTTACGCGCCTTTTATAATGATTTTCACGTACAACCAAGCCGTTGGTAAGGAAATAGAACTCCCGCAGTGTTCATTGCACAGAAATTGTTCACCATTCGTTGGAAAGCTCTCAATTTATATAGTATTTTTCTTGTAGTTACATATTTATTTATATAACATTTATAGGGTTTTAGACCAAATTAAATGTCTAACAATTATTTATTTTATTATTGCCAAAGACTCCACATTTATTATTGTTGTTTTTTATTTAACGGATGACTAGCATCGCAAAAACACATTCTGTGTTCCTATGATTTCATACAGAGTATGGAAAAAGAAATAAACCGGGGGGTGCAGGGGGGCGGAGCCCCCCGCCGAGGCGCAAAGCGCCGAGTTTTCGAATAATAAATAGTATTATTTGTATTGTAACTGATTTATTACTCGATCCTTTCGATTTCTAGTGGGAGGAAAACATCATTTCATTGAACAGAGATTGCTTGTAAATAAGAATTGGAATTGAAATAAAATGGAATGATTACCTATTCATTTTTGTTACATTTTAAATTATTGGCGTTTATTAAATTTTTAATTGCCATTGACTTTTAATACATTTTAAATTATTGTTTAAAAAATATATATTGCCTCTTCTCAATTAATAGGGTTTTTCTTTACATTGAAAAATCATCGGTGGGTTGATTTGAAATATCGGTGGTATCGATGCTTTGAGCCGATATTATCGAGGTATAGATATTTTGTAATATCGGTATCGAAAAGATATCGGGTATCGATACTTCCTGAGAAATATCGTATCGAAAGGAGTATCGATACTTCCTGAGAAATATCGTATCGAAAGGAGTATCGATACTTTGGGGTATCGTGCCGTCCCTAGATTAGAGATGAGCATCGATGGTCGATATTGTCGAACTATCGATGTTTTGCATCCGATAGTCGATGTTTTCACCATCGATGGTTTAGAACCGATTTTTCCACCATCGATGGTTTAGAACCGATTTTTCCACCATCGATGGTTTAGAACCGATTTTTCCACCATCGATGGTTTAGAACCGATTTTTCCACCATCGATGGTTTAGAACCGATTTTTCCACCATCGATGGTTTAGAACCGATTTTTCCACCATCGATGGTTTAGAACCGATTTTTCCACCATCGATGGTTTAGAACCGATTTTTTCACCATCGATGGTTTAGAACCGATTTTTCCACCATCGATGGTTTAGAACCGATTTTTCCACCATCGATGGTTTAGAACCGATTTTTCCACCATCGATGGTTTAGAACCGATTTTTCCACCATCGATGGTTTAGAACCGATTTTTCCACCATCGATGGTTTAGAACCGATTTTTCCACCATCGATGGTTTAGTACCGATTTTTCCACCATCGATGGTTTAGAACCGATTTTTCCACCATCGATGGTTTAGAACCGATTTTTCCACCATCGATGGTTTAGAACCGATTTTTCCACCATCTTTTGTATATTTTCACTGCAAATTGCAACGATTATAATAGATACTTGATCTATCCTAGGTAATATTTTGGGCAGAGATGGACGAATTCTTATTCATAAATACGATTAGGAATACAAATCATATCTGCGATTTTATGATTATGAATTCGAATAAGGTATGAATACGAATAAGGTATGAATATGAATACGAATACAATCGTATTCACACTTTGAATACAATTTTCCCCTTATTCGTATTTTGAATACGATTTTATAATTTTTTCTATAATTTCCCTAAAAATCGAATTTTTTAAACGATTTTCCCTGATAATCATACTTTTTTTAAATGATTTTCTCCAGAACTCTGGACATATTTATGACCCAACATTGTCAAAATACTCAATCAAAATTCGAAGCGCTCACAAATTCTTATCGGATTTTTCACGCGGAATCGAAAGAGACCAACACCAGGTCGCTAAGACCAACTGAATAGAAGTACGACGAAATTTCCGGTAAAAATCATAAGTTTTTTCATAATTTTTAGTGCAAATTGTTGAAAAAAAAAAAAAAAAAATTCAGCGGGAATGTCGTCGTTGTTTTTATTCGGTTGGTCGTAGCGACCTGGTGTTGATCTCATTAGATTCTGCGTGAAAAATCCGATAAGAATTTGTGAGCGTTCAATCAATCAATCATCGTTTCGAATTTTGATTGAGTATTTTGACAATGTTAGGTCATAAATGTGTCCAGAGTTCGAGAAAAAATCATAAAAAAGTATGATTTTCAGGGAAAATCATAAAATCGTATCTAAAATACGAATACGGGGGAAAATCGTATTCAACGTGTGAATACGATTGTATTCGTATTCATATTTGTCGGCGGCATCGCCAGTATTCAAATTAGGCGCTACCGAAATATAAAAAATTATCTGAATCGGCTTCTCGATGGCTCGAATGAACGATAAGCCTATTGAATCAGCTGTCGATACTGGACGAGTGTATCGAAGTATCGAGAGGGGGACAGGCAGTTCGGGAGAACCCCGCGAAGGGAGGTCGGACTAGTAATGTTTGATGAGTTAAATTCAATCGTAATGCTATTGTGGAGCAATGCTAGTGGTGTGATAATGTCGATTTATGATTAGTGAATACGCCCTTTCCGTCATATTCATATTCATACCTGTATTCGTATTCATAATCATAAAGTCGCAGATATGATTTGTATTCATAATCGTATTTGTGAATAAGAATTCGCCCATCTCTGATTTTGGGTCTGTTTGGAGAGGCAGTCCTGAACAGTTCGGAGGGGTTTGGAGGAGCCTGGAGGGGTTTGTAGGAGCCCAGAGGAGTTTGGAGGAGTTCGGAGTGGTTTGGAGGAGCCCGGAGGGGTTTGGAGGAGTTTGGAGGGGTTTGGAGGAGCCCGGAGGAGTTTGGAGGGGTTTGGAGGAGCCTGGAGAAGTTCAGAGGGGTTTGGAGGGGTTTGGAGGAGCCCGGAGGAGTTCGGAGGGGTTTGGAGGAGCCCGGAGGAGTTCGGAGGGGTTTGGAGGAGCCCGAGGGGCTTGGAGGAGCCTGGGGGAGTTTGGAGGAGCCCGGAGGAGTTCGGAGGGGTTTGGAGGAGCCTGGAGGAGTTCAGAGGGGTTTGGAGGAGCCTGGAGGAGTTCGGAGCTGTTTGGAGGAGCCCGGAGGAGTTCGGAGTGGTTTGGAGGAGCCCAGAGGAGTTCAGAGGGGTTTGGAGGAGTTTGGAAAGTGTTTGGAGGGGTTTGGAGGAGTTCGGAGGGGTTTGGAGGAGCCCGGAGGGGCTTGGAGGAGCCTGGGGGAGTTTGGAGGGGTTTGGAGGAGCCCGGAGGAGTTTGGAGGGGTTTGGAGGAGCCCGGAGGGGCTTGGAGGAGCCTTGGGGAGTTCAGAGGGGTTTGGAGGAGCCCGGAGGAGTTCGGAGGGGTTTGGAGGAGCCTGGAGGAGTTCGGAGTGGTTTGGAGGAGCCCGGAGGAGTTCGGAGGGGTTTGGAGGGGTTTGGAGGAGCCCGGAGGAGTTCGGAGTGGTTTGGAGGAGCCCGGAGGAGTTCAGAGGGGTTTGGAGGAGTTTGGAGGGGTTTGGAGGAGCCCGGAGGAGTTCAGAGGGGTTTGGAGGAGCCCGGAGGGGCTTGGAGGAGCCTGGGGGAGTTCGGAGGGGTTTGGAGGAGCCCGGAGGGGTTTGGAGGAGCCCGGAGGAGTTCAGAGGGGCCCATTCGCCTCTATCCCCTCCCCTTTTCAGCTCCAGTTTCGTTCCGAGCTGCCTCTCCGAACAGACCCCAAATATCTGTACCTCAGAGGTCAACTATCGTATGTCCAAAATTCTCGTTTTCGAGATTTTTGTTTTGTATGTGCATTCTTTCTATTGTATTTTGTATTCTATTGTATTGGTAGGCATAAACAGATTCTACTGAATTAATTTGAGCATGATAAAGTCATCAGAATGGGCCATAGGGATCAAAATAGGTGTGCCCACAACTTATTTTGGCTCTGCTGTAAAATCGCCAAAATGTCACTTACGATAATCGACCTCTGAGGTACATATTACCACACTTGATCAAAGAAGTATTGATACTATCGAAAACCATCGATAGTTAAGTACCAATGTTTTTCAACAATCGTTGGTTGAATTCGATAGTTTATTCGTTGGTGACTGTCGATAGTTTCCTAATGATGCCCCCCCCCCCCCCCCCCCTACAAGAGATACCAATTTTCTCATTGTACCTGTACAAAAAACGTCTATCAAGTTGGATGGGCAGTACGTATAGCTTTCTCGCATAAATTAACATGGACGTACAAACATGGGAGTTGAATACGTACGTTGTTTTTCCACGGGTCAAGAAACTGAAAGTTTTTCTGCTAATGATCAACGTATTGAGCTTCTAGAACCCCATCACCCTCCGAATTTGAGTGATTTCTGATTACTAGAAACTTGGAAACTCGGTGGAGCTCACGCAGCTGTTGGTCTGACCTGCAAAATCCCTTTTGAAATGTCTTCAAATTCGTATAGTTCTGCTCAAACAAGGGATTGTCACAACACGGAACCAACATTTTTCAAAATTTGGACCTTGGAGGACAATTTTGGAAACATGTTGATTTCATGCATCAACTTTTGTTTGTGCTTTTGTTGAAAAAATTTTGCGAACCATGATTTTGTGTGGATATTTTGGCAGCACGAGTTACGTTTCCCTGAATAGGTGTTTTGGTTGAATGTTGAAACCATTAGCTAACTTCGTGGTGCTTCTCAGCTTGTTAGTGATTGCAAAGCGAAAATTAATTATAAACAATACTTGATGATAATAAATCTTGATTTTATTCCTTCAGAAGGGGAAGTGGACGAGCCGCAGAGAGGGAGAAGGGATTCCTTGGAATCGACGCAGTCGGAAGAAGAGTTTCGGAGGAAGTATCAAGCCATAACTCATCGAATGGTTCATCGAAAATCCAGTTTAGAGATGTACAAACGGCTAGCTTCCAAGTGTTTCGGTAACTATTTATTATTCATTGGTAATTAACTATAATACAATGATCGAAAGGTGATTACACTCGGCCCTCAACATTCGCGGGTCACCACAGGCTGTCAAGGTCGTTTTTAAGACGTCCCACAGTAAGACTTGGCCGTCCTTTGTAGTATCTAAGAGGTCCTCCAAGGGTTTCATCTCTTCTCTGTGCATGGATGCTTTTTTCAAAGACAGTTGGCTAGCTACGTCACACCATTCAAATCCTCAACTTTCCTTAGCTTCTCTGATTTTTTAAAAACATTTTCTCGACGAATAGACCCGATTACCGTTATTCCTGAGCCATACTCTTTTGAAAAAATTTTTTTTTTAAATTGAATGAAATACCCCATTGTTCTACTCGAAAGATTGGTCGTTCAAGTTCCAACAATGGAATCAGTCAGTTAAGGGGACACATGTCAATTTTCGGTCCGGACGCACAAAAATTTTTTTTTCCATGATTTGAAAATAGACTCAATTCCGGAAATCCCAAAAAAAAATTCTAAATCCGATGAGTAGAAGTGCTCCAAATTTGGGATAGAACCTAGGGAGTCACTAGTGCTGAGGAGCGCTCGGAAGCGCTGTTGAAGGAATGGTGCACAGGCCGAGATAGATCAATGTTTGTTATAATAATAAGTAATTATTTGAAGGTGTAAATTATTACTCTCATTTCAATAAAGACCTGGACCATAAGCGGGATCATCACCTTCTTGTTCTCGCACCTGTTCTTCAAGATTTTTACAGGCTCTGGATCTTCTTTTTCGGGCAAGCTGCGATTGTTTCTTGGCCGCTATTTCCACAAATCTCATCCTCTCTTTGTCGATTTCGCAGTCCCTTAGTACAATATTTCCCGGGCACAATACCTAATTCATCAAGGACTCGACACTTCACTATACAACCATCATTGAATGATGCAACGGCATCGAACACACCAAAGCGCAGAGCAGGTAAAGTGACAAAAGTGTCACAAAAATAAGACGACCTCCTGTAAACATACACTCAGGCTATCATTCGGTTTCGATGCTAAACGATGTATTCTATTCGATATAAATCGATGTTGAACTATCGAGAGTTGATACCGCAATTCCATTGGTTGAAAACAGGCAGGAACAGTCATTCAAATTTCGATAAACCTGACCGCCCAAACTCGGCCGCGCGTTTTTGATTTAAACCGCTTTCCTGTAAAATTACGTTTTTGAGCTTATTTGTTCCTTTTTCTCGGGAACTATTCATCCGATTTGAACCAAATTTTTACAGGATGTTCTTCTAGTATGTACCTATAATTATGATGGAGGGTTTTGCCGAATAACGCCATGGAGCCTAAATATGAGTGTGTGAAAATTCAAAATATCGCTAAAAATGTAAAACCCTCATAACTTTTTTTCTGTGAACTTCATAAAACTTTTGTTCATCAAATTCGCTTCAATAAGTATACTGGCGGTGCTGTCAAAATTTCAAGCCTATAGCTTGAGTATTCTGTGAGAAAAAGGAACATTTATATCAAAAAATTAGGTTTAGAACAGCTCAAGTTTGGAATTGTAACTTTTTTTGGATGGTGTGACTGAGTTCAGATTTTTACCATCTAACCAAAATATATTGAGGATTAGTTCCTCAAAATTTCATCAAAATCGGACGAACCATTGAACCAAAATTGCTGCCGTAGCGCAGAAATGACATATGTGTCCCTTTAATGTCATTTTGAAGATGTACCTTCCCAAATGTTAAGTTTGAGTTCTTTCCGCAGAACCCGACAAGAGAGTTATGGTGAGAAGAGTCTCCGGAGAGTTTGGATTCAGAATTCACGGCTCCCGTCCGGTGGTGGTGTCCTGCATCGAGGCTGGCACGCCTGCAGAGTCTTCGGGCCTTGAAGTTGGTGACATCATCATCTCCGTCAACAGCAACAACGTTCTGGACTCCACTCATTCAGAAGTAGTAAAACTCGCTCACGGCGGTACGTATCATTTCCTCCTTTAACTTAGGTTTAAACAGCGATAGTTTTTTTCGTTAACAACCTACAAATCTGTTATGTTGGCGTGTCATCGTGTGAAGGCGATGGTCTTCACGTCGGCTTGTCGATTTCTATTGGTCCCTACTCAACAAAGGTGAAGGATGGGACAGCACTTTCTGCCCGGCGCATTACCGCCTACCGCATGCAGGAGTGCTTAAGGATTTCAGCTCAGCTGCAATCCTCGGCGCGATTGCTCGCCGACCGGAGGGAGGCAGTACATTTACCTAGGTCCTAGTTGGGGGCAGACCACTCCTAGGCGAAATGGGAGCGGAGGCCGGCGCAATGTGCCTACCGTAACCTCCGAGGAACTTTGGGCTTCCAAATGGAGACGAGGGAAAACAAGAAATAATCAAGTCGATTGTTAGAAGACGAATGCATGAAGGGGAAGCCCTGAGTCCTCCTTTTATACTACTTTAACAAGGTAAAGGGAGAGTGGAGGAAGGTGACGTCAAATGACGTGTTCGTCCCCCGTACCTCACCTTACCTACCTGGCATGATGGGTCACTCAGGGTTTCCCTTGTCCTTTATTGGAGAACTAACATAGCTAAGAGTATGAGTAATTACAAAACCCTCTTTATTATATTGAATGGGCACAGAAGTGGCGCAATAGGGACATTGAGAGTTCTTCTGTTATATTTCGACAGTAACAATGTAAAACTGCCTGTTGAAAAAGGAAATTTTTCAGGAGGTGTAAAGAACGTCTAAATGACTTTAAAATAGAAGTTATTTTCACGTATCCTGAAAAATTTAGTTTTTTCAACTTATGCGGTTTTACATTGTTACTGTCGATTTGTTGTGTGCGTGATCCACGTCGATGCTGCACTATTTCATTTCGTTTCAATATTTTTAAGCAACTGCCTCGTCTCTAATAATCTCTTAGTAGGATCGGACTGAAGTTAGCAATATTCAGAAAAAAAAAATACGTAAAATCGTTAGTACTCAACCAAACTGGACCCAATTTGAGCAACGTACTCCCCTGAGTTATGCGCACCAGATAGGGGTGGGAAGGGTGGAAGTTTCCTTAATTCAACATCTTAACAATGGAGAGTTTTTGGTGCCAAAATCTGACAGGCCTCGTTAGGAGGAGACTAGTGCGAGCAACAGGGGAAGCTACCCAGTTGAAGGAGGGAGCCCGTTAACTTTGGACAGGGGGGGAAGGGAGGCGCTCATGAAGGGGGCCTCAAGGAACGGGAGACCGTCGGGGGGGGGGGGGTACCCTTTCATCATCACCCGCAAACTCTGAGCTTTGTAAAGAGGTTCCACGGGCCCGTTAGTGGTTACCAAAAACTCTATTCAAAAATCGGTAAAATCGTTACAACTCATAGTGACTTATCTGGATCTCGCCTGGGGATCATTACATCATCCAAAATGCACCAAATTTGGGGGTTATAATTACCCTGAGTTATGCGCACCAGGCAGAGGTGGAAGGAGGGGTTGGAGAGAGGAAATTTCCTACCCCTTCACAAGAGGACACTCATGGGGGGAAACATGAGGACTTTGGGGTGAGTGAAGCCCTCAAATCTTCAGCAGCTTGATGAGTGCTTGAGACTGGTAAGAGTTGATGTTACCATAAAGTTTATGTTAGACAGGGAAGAAAAACTCCATTTGAAAATGATCACTAGTACTTTGAAGACAATGGTAAATTTCACTATAAACGCGCATTTAACAATGCTTGATCGTCTGGGTGGTATTTGTTTCTAGAAATTGAACGTTATCTTAAATTGATTAAAAAAACGTCTTTTATGGGTAGGGAGTGGAGAAACTTATTAAGAGCGACGGGGAGGTTTCACCCTTCACCCTAACAGTGTTGGACACCCTCTTGGGCATACCAACCCCCTCTCCCTCTGCTCGAGACTCATCCCGGAACCACTTGTACAGTATTACTTCAAGTTGAGCTCTTTTTTGCTTAACCCTCTATTCTGCTCTCCAGTAAGATATCCGATCTCTCCATCCCTCTCTTGTCTCCTATACTAACCAACGGTCAGCAAGGTAACTCTGTAGGATTCGTAAGAGGTATGATGGAATATGAACTGAACCATCAAAGCCTCCAAGATGTCCCTCCATCTGGCAGAAATGCGAGGGTAACTGCCATGCGCGTATCCCTGGTCTTGTGGTTCCCCATCTGAGTTGCATTTACTATTCCTACCACTCTGCTAACAGCATCAATGGTGGATCTTCCAGGTCTAAAGCCGAATTGCCTGGGTAACAGGCCTCCAGCTACAGCGTTTGCTGTCAGGATCCTCTTCAATAGCTTCTCATAAAGCTTTCCTGCTGTGTTTAGCAGGAACAGAGGTCTGTGTGCTGATGCTGTATCTCCAGGAATATGCCTTCTTTGAGACGTGTATTGTACTAGTCCAACTGTAGTGTGCAAGGCAGGCTGTTTTGAATGCAGCTATGCTCCTACACTAATTGCAAAAATGAAAATTTCCAAGTGGCAAAAACTTCGATTGTAGTGAGAATAAGTTTAAAAGAAAACCTACTTTCTACTACATGAACTAGTGGACTGTATTAGCTAAATTTTGACTAGAATGATATTGCAAATTGTTACCAAAATTTACCTGGACTAGGGTGGAATGGAAAAAGTACAACTGAGTTCCACAACACGTTAATTTATTGGTAAATGATGCTGTTGATGCATGTGAGAGTAGGAACAACTTGTGTGTTATAGGTACCTACCTAAAGTGGCCACTGGATTGAGTGAGGAAATACCTACACTCAAGGTATCAAGCAAAATATATAGGTATTAAAGAGATGTGGTATTAAGTATGCATAATTTTCCCCTGAACCCCCTTTAATGTTCATAGGTAGGTAGGATGAATCAGTGAGGTGATGGATGAAGATGTTGTGGTGAGCCCAAGAAGTGTGACCATCAGACATTTATTATAGAAGCTTGTCAGCCTTACCAGTAGGTAGCCCAGGGAAAGTTTCAGACAGTGGAGCACAGCTAGGCACTGGAGAAGAACACAGGTACTGGGATGAGTGCAGGCCAGACCAGGTGGTTTTGTCCCAGGGCACCAGAAATATGAGGAATCCAACTCCTCTCTTGTGTTTTCCGTAAATCAGAAGGCGTGACCGACGATTATAATGCGGAACTTGAGGTAGAAGACTAATGAGAGGGCGGATGTTTGTGGATAACTCCAAGAAATTCGTTGGGAGTTCCAGGAAAAACGTTACTCAATGGTGGACAAGACGAGACAGACTGAACAAAGGAACCAGGGCGTGACGTCACAACAGCCTGTTGCTTGTGGAGAGGCACTGACACACACTAGCACAACTTTTCACTTATTTATGAACTAATGTCGTCTTGAATAAGAAAAATACAAAATAATAATAATTAGATGGGGACAACCCAGTATTTAACGCTGTAATTATTTTAAATTAAACAACAATGTAACAAAAAGCATGCTCAGGTTGGCACTACTGCAAATGCAGGTAGTATTTCAGTTGGCAGGCCACCTATTGATTGCAAGGTAACACTGCTCAAAAAAGGTAAACAAGGATTCAGATGAAAAATGTGGAAAATAGGAGAAAAATATAAGTTTTACAGGAGGAAAAGGGTTTTATTAGTGCATCCAGTGCGGGAAATAGAAATTTTGGTTGAAGTGGAAAAGGAAAAGGTGGTGAATTAGCGGAACTGTATTTTATGTCACTGATGCGGCGGAAAACCATTGCGAATTTTGCAGTGAAGTAGGTAAGTCTGAACACCAACATAATTTTTGGAGTATTGGCTAATATTTCTACATGATCCTATCTGGGCCTGGGGTTTTAAACGGTTTAAACAGCCATAGTGTTGATGGAAGAACAAAATCCAATTGTAAATGTTCAATTTGATCTGAGTGGTATTTGTTTCTAGAAATTGAACATTATCTTAACACGCAACGTATCGCTCAATGGGGGTGCGCCTTGATTTTTTTAGATTTTTAATCGAAAGTAGACTACATCTTGAGAATTTTGGTACCAACCGCGACCTTCTAGCGTGTGTAAATCTTTTCCTATGAATTTTTAAAGTTTCGACCGTTTATGACGTCACGCGCCCCTCTCGCGTAGGCGGGACCCCCCAGCCCACTGTGACGTCATAAACGGTCGAAACTTTAAAATTTCATAGGAAAAGATTTACACACGCTAGAAGGTCGCGGTTGGTACCAAAATTCTCAGAATGAGGTCTACCTTAGATTAAAAATAACAATAAACAGTTTTTCCTACCCAGGCGCACACCCTATTGGTTACCCCTTGCCTCCGACAGCTCAAGAGGAGACAGACGTGAGTCAAAAATGGTGTTCAAATTATCAAGTACCTTTCACACATCAGTGTTGTTGGGCGCCAGTTCGGTTGGGGTCTTGATGTCAAAAGGATTTGTCACCTTAGGGTAAGCGAACGAAGCCCCAAAGGTGAGATCCCCTACTAAACGAAATTTTCTCTTTGGTGAATCGGGAAAGGAAATGATAAGCTGGACTCGAATGGTCAGTTCCACAATTTATTGAAAGTAAAGAAATATTCTTCCGCGAGGAATTTGAATTTGGGCTCCTCTAACAAAATATATAAAAAAAAACAAGGAAATTAACAAAGACGAAAACCTAACGGTGATCACCCTAAAAGGCCCTAAACCTACAAGTAACCTACCAATAGCCTAACGTAATCCTAAGCCTTAAGACTATTTAAAATACCTGGCCTAATCGGGGTGGTCGACGCTGGTTCACTTGGTAGAGTCTTCCTTGCAAAGGAAAGTGGTGTTCTGCGCAGCAAAAAGAGCCCCAATGGTGTGGGGCCCTTAAAATTTCAGTCTGGTCGCAAATTCTCCAGTAATATACTTCGGGTTCTGGATACCACAACTTTGCCTGTGTTTTCTGGGGTTCCAAAATATTTCCAATCTTCTGGAGACGAAGATTTAGTCAGAAAACTACAGGGCTCAATGCAATTTCTGAGGTCAAGTTCATTAGCAAATTCCTTTTTATAGGCAAAATTGATTCTGTGAAATCTTCACGTGAAACACGTCGCAAAAATATTCCTGATAAACAGTAGAGGTTCTACTAGACGAACCAACAACGAAGCACTGAGAACTGACCATCCTATTCCAAACGCCTATCGAAAGGGAGGAGCCCAAATCACGTTTGACAAGGAGAGGGGGGTGGGGTACCAAGCATCAAGCCGATAGTGAAGGATTGAGCACAATAGTACGAAGAGATAGTAGTGTCACCTTCGGCACCTGCATCTCCAGACGACGATAAGGTTTCTTCCTAATATAACTTCAGAGATAAGCGTTCCGGCTGTTGCCGTAGGTAACACCATTGATGAAAAAAGTCAGGAACATTCAGTAATTAGATTATTAATAATTATTATCCTCCTCGTTAATCATCGTCATCATTTTTTGAGGGAGCATTATTTTTTCCTGCTCGATTCCAAAGGTTATTAATTTATAGCAAATACCTAATAAACCAAAATAGATAAATCTGATAATTTTAATTTCGCCATTCCTTGTACAGGGTCGGATGTTTTGGAGCTGGAAGTGGCGAGAACGTGCGACCGCGTGGGGAGAGGAGCGCCATCCCCTCCAGTGATAGCGGGTTGCCTGTACAGGCTCTCCAGCTCGTCGAAAACTCCCGGCTCCTGGATTCTCCGTTACTTCGTCCTGAAGAAGGACCACTACCTGTATCACTTCAAGTCGGAATCGGTTAACATGCTTTGAATATTCGTAGTATTTACTGAAGGGACTAGAAAATCTAAAGAAAGTAGGATTTCGAACAGGTTGGTACCCAGTCGAGATTTATCCTCTCTGAGTACCTACCTAACTCAATAAAATTGAGCCTTTTTTTTATCGAATTTACAAACAAAAAACAAAGCCCCCTGGACCCCCCGAATTGTTACTGCTTAGAGCCTTCGGCTAAAATTCAAGAAACATGGAACATGCTTCAGCGGTCGAAGCTTCTCGAATGTTCTGGGTGTAATACAAGTTTGCAAATTAGCTTCATTACTCGCTCTTCCGTGGAAGTAGACGATGACTCACAACTTTGTAAAGCAGTCTCAATCACAACTAAGGTATTCTTATTATTAAGAAATCGAAAACATACAAAGCGTTGAAGAACACATCACAACCACAACTAAAAGCCCGCGTTCATAACAAAATCAGGCGAGATTAGGAGCATCTAGAACGCAGCCCGCAGGTGCTGCACGCGCTTCCTAGCGATACTAAGGCGAATCTCTCAATTATCTAATTAATGCTCTCTGACTAGACGTAGGTGTCATACCGGAGCTAGTTCTCCCTGGCCCCACGAGGAGCGCAGGATAATTGGCATGACCGATGTTACCGATAATTGGAGCAAAGATAATGAAAAACAAAGACGAACTAATAATGAAATGAAATGAAATAATGAAAATGAAAATGAAAATTGGAAATTTAACGCTTTTTCTAACGGTGCAATAAGATTTAACGGCGTGTGATTTAAGGAAGTTACGGCCATTTTAGTTTAGTCAAGTCGATAACACGAAAAAAGCAGTTGGCTAGGAAGCGCGCACAACCCCTGCAGGCTGTGTTCTAGATGCTCCCATCTCGCCTGCTCTCATCTGGACCGCGGGTTCCAAAACCCCTTCCCTGCCAAGAGGTGGCAACGTTGCAAGGTGCTCACCTTGCGGTGAAAACCCTTGCGGTGAAACCTTGCGGTGAAAACGGTCACAACCCTTCACGGTCGAAACCCATCATCCCTCTTCCTTCTTCCTCTTCTATCAACATACAATTTAATTATTTATCGTTCGGTGAACATTTTTTGTAATTCAAATTCGTAACGTACTAATTATTCTGATGAAAATGAGTCCAAATTTCCTGTAATTCGGCGAAGAGGGCGTAATTCGTTTGGGTGGATTGGCCGGGAGAGGGCTGCTGAGTTTTAATCGTACCTGCCTCGAGTTTATACTCGATATGTTCAATTTTTCTCGCTGATCACGATTTTGGTGATGGGATGATCGAAATAATTTGTGAATCAAGTGTGCATTTGCAGAAGAGGGTAAACTGTTGGGGGGCTGGGGGGGTTCACGGGCGGAGGGGTCGCGCAGGTATACCTCGACCTTCCGCTGGGGCTCGGATTCTTGCAGCGATGCCGAACCTTCGGGGCCTTCAAAAATCCCAGAGCTCTTTAAATAAAGGCAAGAGTATAGGTTCCAAGATCCTTTGATTAGTAAAAACCAAGCCACCCAACAACATCAATACAATCCACTAAAATCGATGATGGTTTTTACCGCGAATGCTGTTTACAGTTCTTTTAAATCAGAGGTATATCTCAGCTTCGTCCATATCTACAGCTGTTTTGGCAGTGTATAATTTACGCATAAATTGAGGGCTTTTCAACGAGTGGCGAACGATTTCGTGGGATGAAAACTAACGGCGATACATTTCCCTAGAAACGGATCGGTTGTAAGTGAAAATTATTACAAAATCCTGCGCTACTTTCGTTCCACGGTTTCGTCACTTTTTTGCCCAGTTAGGTGATGGCCAAAGCGTATTCCATGCTAACTTGGCGTTTCGCGCCTTGAAAAGTCTGCATGTAGGGGTCCAGGTATTGGAACGGTTCCAATGGTTACAGTTACAAAGATCTAACCGTTCCAAATTACCGGTACAGTCCATTACTGGTATGGGCGGTCAAATCCCACTCACATGACATGGATGAAGCAGGCAGTCAAATCCCTATCGTCCTTCTTCCATGTTTATGATCTAAACTTGCAATACAATAGCATCATTTTCCTTGAAAATTCGCTGAAAGGAAGGAATTTGAACAAGTGTTACTAAAGAGACAAGTTATTATAAATGATAGTGACCAAACAACTCAAGGAAAGAATAATGACATTGCAGTTTAAGAACTTAGCATGACAATAATAAATTAATAATACTGGAGACAACTTCCACGCTGGAACTGGACCGGTAAGGGTCGAGTTTTTGTCACTGCGTGGAACCGTTCCAAGTTGATACTCGGTTCCACAGTCCCGGGACTGACACACCTCTACCTGCGTGACACCCCCTCTCCCTCTCAGGAGTACGTTTTCGGGTAGTTAATCTAGGGCAATAACATGTTCCGTGTTATTGGGTTCCATGTTGGGTGCAGGTGAGTAAGTTGGGTTCGTATGAAATCAGGTTCAAGATAACAAATATGGTTTTTGGAAGGTCTAATGTAGAGAAATAAGAATCAAAAATTGTAAATTAATTTAATTAAAAAAATAAAACTTTTAGGCCATCGCAATAGCATAGTTTTTGATGAGAATTCGCTGTAAGGATGTCCCAAAAGTATCGATACTTTTTACTCCTGATATATATCGTAGTATCGATACTTTTTTTCCAGTATCGGAGGCGATACTTTTTTATCTCACATTTTATCAGTTTCAACCCCTACGACATGATGGTACCTACTTGACAGTACCTCTTTCGGTACGTATATTGTTGGGAGACCAACCACTTCGACAAACTAAACAAAGATGATGTACCACCACCTCCAGCTCTCTATGATAACCTGCTGTCCTCCATAATCGAGGAAGGACCACCAAAATTGGAACCCAAACAAGTGCAATACGAAAACAAGTGCCTAAACAAAAACAAGTTTTAAATAACAAAATGAGTGATTTATTGTTTTGTTCATTGTATATAATATAGACTACTAGCTGAAAGGCCTTCTAAAAGCAGGCAAACACGATTCCTCCGACTCCTCCCGCCCCCACAATTCTCCCGCCCCCACAATTCTCCCGCCCCCAACTCCTCCCGTCGCCGACTCTCCCCACTCCCACGACCCCTCCGTGCATACGTACGTACGTCCGGTTGGCGTTTTATATTATTATAGACTATATTAATTATTACCCTCGTGATGGAGAGATAATATCTAATATTATTTAATTAATATAGTAATATATTATCACACTGACGGAGATAGGGATGGGTATCGATACTCGATATTTCAAAATATCGATACTTTCGTACCGATACTCGATATTTTAGTATCGATACTGCACTATCCGATATTCTTGGATATCGATACTTTGGATCCGATATTTCTAAATATCGAATATCGATACTGTTTTCGCAGAAAATTCAACATAATGGCTAAAAAATGAAGAAGATAGAGAGGCTTTTGGGTCAGTACTCTTTGGTTGCACAAATAACGTTTATATCATGGAAAAAATTACTCTGCTTGGACTGTTGATAGTGAAAAATGAATAAAAGTTGTTGAAAAAATTATTTTCCTTGAGAAAATTGGATGATATTGATAGTTTGTGACACTAAAGTATCGATACTCGATATTTGAAAATATCGATACTCATGCCCAACGATACTTGGTATATCGATACTCGGATACGATACAGTATCGATACAAAATATCGATACTTTTATAACGATACCCATACTTAGACGGAGAGAAAAAAAACAACAATTTCACCCATTTTTGTGAAAGTATGAAAAAGTATCGATAAGTTATTCAAAATATCTGCTTTTTAAATGTATCGTATCAATACTTTTTGATTCTTTCTGGATGTATCGATACTTTTGAAGTATCGGACATCCCTAATTCGCAGTACCCACTAAACCTAAAGGGGACGGAACTTCAGTGTAAGTCCGATCAGTCGGGAAGCTGGACTTTGAAACAGTTTTGTGCTAGCGGATCTGGACAATTGAGTTAATTACCTAATGGAAATAATTAAATTGGCGATGTATTCTTCCCCGATTATATTGATCGATTGGGTGGACTATATTGATGTTGTTGGGTAGCTTAGTTTTTACCAATGTAATCAGAGGATCTTGAAACCAAGGCGAGATTTTCTAATGAATGCGGGCTTTTAGTTGTGATGTGTTTTTCGACGCTTTATATGTTTTCGATTTCTCAATAATAAGAATACCTTTACCAAGTTGCTTTACAAATTGCTTTACAAAGTAGTGAGATGACGAGCAATTTGAGAATCAGGTCCATAAAGAGCTAAATTAAAACAACAGACAACAAATTCTTAGTAAAAGGAAACAGCAAATAAACGAAGCACGGCTAAAGCATGTTCCATGTTTCTTGAATTTTAGCCGAAGGCCACAAGCAGTAACCATCCGGGGGTCCAGGAGGCTTGCCCCCTGGCCAGACCTGAAGGGCCGAGTTTTCAAAGTATTTTGATATGTTGCTAGGGATAATATAAATTGTTGTATTACTTGTTTTTTGATACGGAGAGACCGTTTTCATGGTTTGGGTGATTATTTTGGAGTCTTGTTCTTTCGTAGTTTCTTTAATTTCTAAAGAGGTACATGTTTCGACCCTTCTGTGGGGTCTTCTTCAGCCTTTATGGCAGTTGTGTTAGGGTGCATTCCAATTTTTTGTACTCTTTGGTTCTTAGTTTGATAGTGAAGCAGTCATACCACAGCGCAGTCATACCTGTTATTCATAGTGTAAGAATTCATCGTCACCTGGTTCATTCTTTCGTAAATTGCAGCAGTTTCATTATGAGAAACTGTTGAGTTTGGTGTTATTAGGTTTGTTCCAGCGCCTCTCAGTTCATGAACTTTCTTACACCCAACCTGCGCACAACCCGCAATGTTGAGTTCATGAACTGATGCGTTCCAGTGGCGCCGAGTTCGAGAACTCGCAAACATAAACCGCGTTCCAGCGCTTCCAGTTCATGAACTTTTTGTACCTGAGTTCATGAACTTTCTGCATTCATCGAAGGCAGGGTTGTGAACTCGAACTGAAGGGTAACCTGTGCCGCTCACGTGAAACCTACTAAATTTTTCATTTGTTGACCAGTTTTCACGCTAATCACTTGGCTCCAATAGAGTATTTTTGTACTTCCCGTGTTGACAAAACGCGAAACGTGAAAAAGAGCAGCTAGCGCGAGCACTCGTAGATGCTAACTTTCCACGTCATTTTTTCCCGATCTCCTCCGTGAAAAGTGAACTCCTGTAGTGACGTTAACGTGATGCCTATAAGTTAAGTTGGCAAGGTTACTTTAGCGGATTTTTACTCCTTGTCTATTTCAAATTTTGTTCCCCTTTCAGATAGGATATTGATTTTTTCTTTTTCATGTTCCTAGTATCATGATACATGTTATGGAAGAATGGATGGAGTCCATGAGGTGAGTCCATCTGGCAGAGTTTCTCCACTGAGAAGGAACTTGAGCAAGTATTCGATGATTATTTAAGGTTTCTGCTAGTGAAAAAGCACCCCATTTCAGAAATTTCCATGGTAGAAGAGGAAGTTATTGTAAAACCCCCAGGATATACCAAATGTGACTTGAGGATTCAACATAACCACTTAAACAATCCAGTACTTAATCCCTTACAGACCAAATTTTGCGAAGGTTTTATTATTTTATGGTTTTATTATTTTCATGGTTTTATTATTATTTATATTTTTCGATTTCTTATAAATATAAGAAATCCCTACTATGTTATAGATATTATTTATGTTTTTAAATTTATTATTTACCTAATTATTTTTTATTATTATTGATTTTTTTATTATAGATATTATTTAATAGTTATCAATAATCAACTGCGTATATATTGTTGTGGGTTTTGACGGTAATTTACCGATTTTAGGGCATGTTGCAGTCCTGGTTTTGGTAGACCTGAATAAGGACGATTTGTTGTTACTTTCCCGGTTTTATTGTTTTGGCTCTCAATTTTTGGTTTAAGTGAAATTTTATTTTGAGCGAATTTGAGAAGAGTTGTCGTGTTTATTTTGTCTTTACCCGGTTGTAACATACATAGATACCAGTAAAATGAATAAAGAAGTATGATAGTACCTACCTAACAAATGATAGTAAAACCTATTGGAGAAAAATTGGAACCCATAGTAAATGAAACAATAATGAGAATTGAATTAAAATAACTTCAATATTAATGTCGAAGTGGATAGGTAGTGGTAGGTACTAACAGTCTTTTCTGTTCAACCTTAAACTTGCTGTTTTCTGCCTTGGGTAGTCCATGGAAGAAGAAAAACAACTCCATCTACTCTGAGGTTATCCTCACGTAGCGCACCCTCGCGTAGACAGCGGATTTTTTCAAACGCCAAAAGTTGGCTTTTGGCGTCAAGGGACTTTTCACGTGTGTGAGTAGATACGTGTGAAACGAAACGGCAAGTACAAAAATACTCTAATCTCAAAGTTTCTTTTCGTTGTGCTGAGCCCCTCTTTCTCGAAGAGCGACTCGTCTCTAGGAATGAAGTGTTTTTCGAATGAAGTGTAAATTTTTGGAAATTACTTGTGTTCTAACAGAAGCCATTTTCGATCGACTCTTTCTTTTTTCACAAATACACGATTATTACATTATCACTACAGTGAGCTCTGTCTATTTATTAGGAGAGTGTGTCAAGGAAGTTCACATCATCCCTCTCTTCTGCAAACTATTTACTGTAAAATGGGGTGATCGATTACTCATGTGACGTGGGCAAAAGTTGATTTGTTGACTACAATAGTGTGTTGCTGCGTTTGAATTGAACGCTTTTTCGAGAAAATTGAATGTTTTACGCAGAGTCCGGTCACCCGTCGATCTCAAGATGACTTCATGATTTTGGTATCATTTCTTCAGTAATTTTTCACGCTGAATTCAATGGCGATACTTCCGAATAATTCTAACTGCTAGAAAGTGGATTTTTGAAGAAATAGTGGAGGCTGATCAATGAAATGAACCTCCGAACTCCAGGTATGAACTCTGCAATGTTTTTTCTACTGAAACAATGTTGTTTGAATCCCATAAGATTGAATTTTGACGTAACACAAATAAGATGATTTTGTTATTGAGTAGAAAGGTGTTACTTTATGCTCAGTACCTTATCTACGAATAATGGGTATTTTTTGAACGAAAAATGAAGGATTTCATCGAAATAAACACTATTTTGCAGTCAAGAAGTATCACCATTGGATTCAGCATGAAATTACATGTAATTCCTATGCAAAGGAAATTAATGATACCAAAAACTTGTCAATTCATCTTGAGATCGAGGGTGACCATGATAAACCACGTATAACACTCGATTTTTTAGTAATACACACGTTTTTTTGGCACTAAAACTTGATTTAGGTACCTACTCTTCCAATATGAATTTTAAAAAGAAAAATTGATAGAGCATTGGAAAACTGACAATTTGAGCATGTTTTTTCGAAGAGCGCCCATCGAAGTAGGCAAGGATTCAGAGTAAAAACTTTGAAGTTTACTTTTTGACTTGATTTTTTTGGTTTATTATTTTCAATAATAAGCCTTTGGAATCGAACAAGAAAAAAAAAATTTTAACCCCCCCTCAAAATTTGATGTTTTACGTTTCAAGGTACGTAGAATACGAAAATCGAATAAAAAAATTTCCGTCCGTCCGCCGTACGCGGCACTTTTCTTAGCAACACTGGACCGATTTGGTTCAAATTTGGTATATGGGCTCCATTTGGGGTCTAGTTGTGCCGCGAAGCTTTTGGTTGATGTCAGTCACTTCTAAGGGGTGAAAATTAAGGGTTGAAATTTTCAAGAGTGCCCTAGCTCGAAAACTCTCGAAATATAGGTATCGTTTTTTCACCAATTTTAAATAGTATTGAATTAGTATTGAGCTCTGTAGGACAAACCGTTCGGTCCCTACGAGTACTTGAAGGTTTTCCTTCGATAAAACAGAATCATGAGTGTGAATCGCAAAAGAGGTCTAATCTCCATTCAAATTTTATCGGACTAAAATGCGATCGCTGTTCATTTCTTCGATTTGTATACAGTTTTGCCTTCTGCGATCCAGTAATCAAATTTCCATATGAAGCTTTCTACTTTTCGAATCGAGTGTGAAGCGTTTAGTTCTTTCTAATAAACTTGATTGTGAAGGTGTGAAGCCAGTATGGTGTGGTAGGTAGTACCTAGCTGGTAGGTAAAAAAAAGTTGGTAGGTAAAAAAAATGTTGGTGGGTAAAAAACGCTGCAAATCATTGCTCAAAGGCTTCTTCACTCCTCAGATCACTGATCAGCTGAGTGAGCTCCAAAGCCATTTTCAATCCTATTGAATGGAAGTGCTCTTCCAGGCGTCTCCAGCATTCGAGGAGATCTTCTGCACTCCTCAGATCACTGATCAGCTGAGTGAGCTCCGAAGCCATTTTCAATCCTATTGAATGGAAGTGCTCTTCCAGGCGTCTTCAGCATTCGAGGAGATCTTCTTCACTCTTCAGATCACTGATCAGCTGAGTGAGCTCCGAAGTCATTTTCAATCCTATTGAACGCAGGAAGCTGAAATTTGAGAGGGAAGGTCAAGGGAGAATACAGATGGTGGTAGGTGCTATTGATGGAGAACCAGTGATCTATACAGAAGGATGATCTATACAGAAAATAATAAACCTTTGAGCAATGATTTGCAGCGTTTTTGTATAACGTTTTGCTGTTGGTAGTTGAACTTTTATAACTTCTTGTGCTACAAAAGAACAAGACTCCAAAATAATCACCCAAACTTTTGTATTGTAGGTACCTACTACTAAAGGTTCTGCACTAAATTTGGCTAAAACATGTTCCATGTTTCTATCATTTACGCCGTAGGCTTCAAGTAGCTAGCATAGATGGAGACGCGAAGCGCTGAGTTTCCTCAATCATAGCTTCATCTGAAAGATTTCTTTTAAAATTCGCTCATTAACGTTGCAATAATCGACATGTTTCAGGGAGGTCCACCGCTCGGAGCTCTGAATCTGTCGGAGTACACCGTCGTTCAAATAACCGACCCCGAGCAGCCTCATAGTTTGAAAATTTCGAAAAAGGGTTCGCACTCCGTCTTCCTAGCCGCACTCTCCGCTAATGAGCTCGAACAGTGGTTGACGGCTTTCAGTGACGCCTGCAAACCTCAGGTGGGTATCCATCTCAGTTGGTCTACCTTCTTGTTCGTAACGTAAGTATTGTCAATTCCAATTACTGAAACCTAATCATGCGGATTGAATGTTCAAATGTGGAGTCAGGAATACATTACTGCTCCTTTCTACTTGAAATAAGTAATTTACATTCCTCCGATTTAATAGAGAAAAGAACAAAATATAGTATACAACAACCATTTAGGACAAAATGGCTGTGGAAGAATGTGGAGAATGTGTCGTGGTAGGGATGAAAACTGTTATCGAGTTAAGGGGGTCTCAGTCAGTGAATAAACCGGGTTTTCTGCTTTTCTCTTGCAATTATTGGTCAATTTTGATGATTCCAGCTGCAATCTTTTTTTTGCTTCCGAGTCTACCAAGGTAGCGGAAGCTTTGTTTTCACTTTTCAATGACGAAAAAAAAAAGTTCTCCAAAATCAAAATTTCCACTCGCGTTTTGCGTTTTAGACCTTTCTGAACAATTTTGGTTCCGTGTCTGTCTGTCTGTGTGTCTGTCTGTCTGTGTGTCTGTCATGAATTCCTTGTAACGCGCATAACTATACGAAGTTATTGTCCGATTTCCATGAAATTCTCAGGGATTGTGCGGGTTGTTGTGTGGACGGTCCCCTAAGAAAATCATCATCCCCGGACTGATAGAAGCGACTGCGCATGCGCAAACGTGAATCCCTTGTAACGGCCATAACTTCTACATTTTCCATCCGATTTCAATGAAATTTTCAGGGTTGTTACAGACTAGTATTTGAATGGTCCCCTATGAAAATCATCACCTTCGGACTGATAGTAGCCACTGCGCATGCGCAAACGTGAATTTCCTTGTAACGGTCATAATTTCTACATTTTCCATCCGATTTCAATGAAATTTTCAGGGATGTTACAGACTAGTATTTAGATGGTCCCCTATGAAAATCATCATCCCCGGACTGATAGAAGCGACTGCGCATGCGCAAACGTGAATTACTTGTAACAGCCGTAACTTCAACTGTCCCCCAGGGGTCGCGGGTTCGAATCCCAGCCGAGGCTAAGTATTTTTTTGATCCAATCACATACATCTACTCACTTAATTTTTCATCCGATATTGATAAAATTTTCTAGGATTGTCCAGATTAGCGTGTAGATGGTCCCCTATGAGGGTAGTGGAAGGTACTTAGAGATTGGTGTTTTGAGATCAACTACTATGCATCGGATCATCTATATAATCGGGTTATGGATACGAGGAAGCTATGTGCCACACCCACTTGGCAGACGTTTTTTTTTTTTTTTTTTTTTTTTTGCTTCCTCACTACCGAAGGTAGGGAAGCTTTGTATTCGTGAAAGAAGTGAAAAAAAAAAAATGTCCTCCAAAATCAAAATTTCCATTTGCTTTTTGCGTTTTAGAGCTTCCCGAACAATTTTGGTTCCGTGTCTGTCTGTCGGTCTGTCTGTGGTCAATCCTTGTCCCGGGCAAAACTATACTAACCTGTGGTCCGATTTTGATGAAATTTTCAGGAATTGTGCGGGTTAGGTCCTAGACGGTCCCCTATAAATTTCAGCACCTTCGGACCAATAGGAGCGAGTGCGCATGCGCAAACGTGAATTTCCTGGGACCTCGGTTTCTCGGTTTCTAATGAACCGATTTTGCTCAAATTTGGAGGTTAGTTAGGGACTAACTTCTAAGAGACACCCTATAAGTTTCAATCAAATTGGTCAAGCAATAGCCGCTGCGCATGCGCGAACTTTAAATTTATTGTTACAACCAAAACTCCGCAACTATTCAACCAATTTCGATGAAATCAGAGATTGTGTGGTTTAGGTCCTAGACGGTGGACCGCTAAATGAAATTCTACGTTGAAAATACAAAATATTATAAACTATAATACCTTATAAAAATTATAAAAATATTATAAACATTAATACCTGCAACCCTATGCCGCATATTATCGCCGATATTTTGGTATTCAATAACTCTTTGAATCATAATTTTTTCGCCAACTGATTCTATACGTCCGTGTTACAATGAGTGAGGAAGCTATACTGCCCACCCAACTTGGCAGACGTTTTTTTCAATTCTCCAGGTAGATGCACTTATGAATTTCGACAATTCTTGAAAATTTCAAATTTAGGTACTATTGTTTACTTCTTTTACTTTTGGAATTAAACAATTAGTTCATGGGTGTAGAGATTATGAAAATATAAGAAGAATGCCGCAAAAAAACCTGAAAATTGGATGATTGTTTCCCGAGTAAACTGAGTAACACTGTTGATGAAAACTGCCCAGCTATGAGAAGACTGGGTAGAATAGGGATGGGTATCGATACTCGATATTTCAAAATATCGATACTTTCGTACCGATACTTGATATTTTAGTATCGATACTGCGCTATCCGATATTTTTGGATATCGATACTTTGGTTCCGATATTTCTAAATATCGAATATCGATACTGTTCTCGCGGAAAATTCAACATAATGGCTAAAAAATGAAGAAGATAGAGAGGCTTTTGGGTCATTACTCTTTGGTTGCACAAATAACGTTTATATCATGGAAAAAAATCACTCTGCTTGGACTCTCAATAGTGAAAAATGAATAAAAGTTGTTGAAAAAATTATTTTTCTTGAGAAAATTGGATGATATTGATAGTTTGTGACACTAAAGTATCGATACTCGATATTTTAAAATATCGATACTCATGCCCAACGATACTTGTGTAAGCTGGTCCTTGCGAACTGGATGCCAGTGATGCGAACGAATCTCACCTCTGTAATCAAATCCGCAAGGCTGTTGTGTGCTCACACGTTGTGGACAGGGGAAGGGTGTAAACCTACCACTGACTTCAAAGTGTGAGCGTATCGTCCAACGAGTGACGACTATGTCGTTAATCGATGGACGACTTTAGCACGAGTTCTGTGGGGGAAAGAAAATGCAAATACCAAAACACTTATGACTACTTTTGAAGTTAATGGGTATTTATATTTACCTGTGGCGAGGCGCAGTCAATTTAGAAGTTCTGAAACGAAGATGTGTCGAAAATGTGTTAGCCTGAAGGGCGCATGAAATAGTCACAGAGCACGAGTGTGTCTGGCCTGAGGGGCTTAATGATGATCCTGAAGGGATTTTGCGAAAGAGAACCTGAGGGGTGTCGATGCACGTTCCTCTTATGAGTTATCTGAACCAGGGAAAAGTCAAGGAAAAATGCAAAGTTACAACTAAAAGCTTGGTTTATTAATAGGAACAGAAAACTGTGCTGTGCACGCAAAATCTAAAGCCTGAAGGGCGAATCGAGTATGACACATTCGTGACACAAAATGGTAATAAAGCTTTATAAAATGGATCCGTGTGGTTTCAATACATTCCGTTATACCAATTCTCATCAAGCAATGTTCAAGTTCCAGGTCAATATTATAGAGGCAGTTCAGTACAAGAAAGGTTATATCGTTTTTATGTTCAGTTTAGTTCTAGCATTACTCTATCACTTTCACTACTTTGGCCAAAGGTTATCTAGAAAGTTTGGTTAGTTTGTGCACCCACGCGGACAGGGCCCTAAGGAAATCTGTCGGGTTCGTGGCGAAGATGTAGATGTTCGTTCTCCTCTGAAGCTCGGGGACGTAGCAGGGGATCGCGATTTGAATTGAGTCGACTCGTGGTGTAAATGTGCGCACAAGGTAGACTGGGGGGGGTAGTGGCGGAATCAAGTCGTGGGGTCGGGCTCGCTGCGACTGATTTGGCTGACTGGTGAAAAGGGACTAAAGCGACGCTGCCGACGCTTCTGGAAATTCCGCTGTCACTCCCCACCCCTCCACTGAGGTGTTGTGCGTGGAGGGTTTTCATTGGCCAGTTCGAGGCGTCAGCTGGCTTGCCTCTCTGGGGAGTTGGGACGCCTAGGTGGAGGTGGCGTCCCGCTCGTCTAGGGGCTTCAGGAGGGAAGCTAACTGGTTAGCCCAGCTCCGCCACTGAAGTTGATGGATTTTCAGTGAGCGGGAGCTCACACTTGGAATATCGATACTCGGATACGATACAGTATCGATACAAAATATCGATACTTTTATAACGATACCCATCCCTAGGGTGGAAGAGAGGGTGGTGGGAGGCAAAGTGGCTCCTTCAGACGGGTGAATGAATGTTTTTATTTGTCATTTCACACAAAGTGTATAGAAAATAGTCATAGTCAACTCTTGATATAAAATAAAACAAAACAACAGAATAATAGGGGAAAACAAAACAATGGGATACTAGACAGGGCACTCGAAAAAAACATATTGTTTAGTAATGCATGCATTCCAGGGGACGTCCCATTGGATAAGCATAGATCAGTTTAACCAGTTGGTAAGCGATAAAACTGTTTCACTCGATGTAATTTATTTATTACTTTAGGCAAGATATTGTGCCCCTCCCCTCACCATTATCCACCATGACATTTCTAGCGACATGGGAGCCTCGAATTTGAAGAGCATTTTAAAATCCATGATCTACGATACCCAACATGCGAATTCGAGTTCACCACCCCCCCCCCTCCAATGGTGCCAGTCTGGCACCAAAGCGGAAATACGTCGGGAAATTCGGAGGTATATTGAGAATTTTTCCTCACTTTCAAAGGTTGGGTACAATTAGTAAGCAGTAAAGGATAAAGGAACCGAAATATCGAAAAATCGGATATTTTATGAATATTATCCCCCCACTCACCCCTTCGCCTTCCGAATTTTGGTACTCTGGTAACATCATCATGTACAACTCGGAAGTTATTTGAGTCAAACAAAAAAAGAAACACGCAAATCGGTTGGAAATTGAGGCCAGGGCAGATTTTACAAGATTACCCCCGCAAACGCACGTTTTTAAAGCATTAACCCCCCCCCCCTTTCCTCCCTTAAAAAGCAAAATTCAAAATTCCGGCGCCGTAGTCCACAAATAGATAGTTTTCCGCGTCGAACAAAAAAAGAACCAGGAAAATCGGTTGAGAACTAAGACCTGTGCAGACGACACTGGATTTTGTTACACACACACATACACACATACACACACACAGACATACACCTATGGGTTTTTTTCCGCGGATTTGGATTCAGAATGGTCTAAACGCGGATTACTGTGTGGTTATTTTTTTTCTGTTGAGTGTTGTCCTCCTTCACCCCAGATCGATCACATAAGGACACCCAAGTCTTACTGTGGGACGTCCTAAAAACGGCAACGAAGCCCGGTTGGTGGTACCAAGCCGGACCCACCCACCATGGCGGCTCCTGGACCGTGAACCCATACCGGGCAACGGTCTTGATTTTAGAGTGCCAAACGTCACTCGGGGGAAAAACCGACCCAGACTCCGCAGCCGGCGCCCACGAACCTGAAGTATCTACAATTTAACAAAATAACTAAAAAACAACTAAAAGAGCAAATTAAAAAATTTTAAAAAATTAAAATATTCAACAATAGACAACAGAAAACCCCACTCAAATGAAAACAATAATTATACCCTATAGTTTTAATTAAACGTAGGGGAGACCGGGGCGGGTTGGCATAGATTTTCGTTTTTGATGTTTCCTAGGAGTTGTGATCAGTCAATCATAAAAGTTAAACTACCCAGTGAAAGTATAACTCATGGGCTACAAAATCCCATCATCCTCGATGTTCATAATGAACTACAAAAAGGCTCAGATCTTTTCAAATAGAGCTAGTCAATCTATGCCAACCTCCCCCCCCCCTTATGGGGCGGGTTGGCATAAGTATTTTTAGGTTGGAACTCAATGAAAACAGAACAGTGGTGAAAACAAAACAGAAAGCAGTGGTCCTTTTCCAAGTTCGCATCCCTGTGACAAGCAATAGAGCTCTTAAAATAAGTTATATGAAATTTTTGTTCATTAGGTGTCAATGATAAACCTGGGAGGGACGGGTTGGCATAAGAAAAACAAAAAATTGGCTTATGCCAACCCGCCCCTCACAAAAAATGCCATCCCGCCCCGACAGGGCTCACTGACAACAGTGGCCACCATTAGCTTCACAAACAGTGGTTTCCAAACGTTCACTAGCGGAATCTGTTCATTAAATGCAGTAAAATAGGTCTACACTTTCAAACTTACAATAACTTCAACACACAATGCGCTTAAAACCAAATAGTAGGAGTGTGAAAAGTTACTTACTTATCGTAAAATCTGAAATTTGTAATTCTTTCTTCGAGCTAAGGACCAACCTCCATGAAACTTTGTTGACGACTGGGGACCCAACAGGAGATCACGTGACTGAGAGGGAAGGCATGGAAGGAGTATTAGGAAGTGTCACTCAAGGTTGAAAAGTGTGCCTGAAAGAATCCCCCTCTACTGCTGCGATCTGGCGAAGCGTAATAGAAGTTCTCAGCTAGTAGTAGAGGACGCCGATAGATAGAGTTGTAGACGCCCTCATGACCGAAAATTAAATATAATATGCGGACAACGGCTCGAACTTCCAAAATTTCTAGGTGGGCTTGGATTTGAACCCAAGACCCGGCATTTCAAACTCCCATATTTGGCAAAGCTTGAACGCTTGAGCTCGCTCGGACATCCTTACTTCCGTGAATACCTCTCCAACAACAATGATGTCCAAGAAAAAAGAGTTACATCAACTTATACGTTACATCACGTCAAATTCTCAATAATCTTGATGTACGAGTAGATAAATTTATATTCGGTTCTTACAAAAAACATAGTATTACTCTAATTAGCCAAAATATAGTTAAGGTTTTTTTTTTAAATTCGCTTGTTGGGAAATGCAAGGTACCAAACTGGAACTATTTCTGACTACAGGTAGTCACCTACTTTGTTGAAAATGTCGGTTTTTTCATGCAAAAAATGACCTATGTGGGTAGGTACCTACGAAACTTGAACCAAACAATCAGATCATATTGACTAAGAAGCTAAAATTATTGTTCGTTACTATTAATTACAAAATCGGAAGAAGGGGGGAGGTATGAACACAGAGGAAAACATTGTGGCAAATAATAATAGTTAATTAAGTTTTAATAGCTTCTTTCACAGTTTGGATCGGCCACAGCATTGTTCATAATTCGAAAGGCCCAAAATATTCTACATTTAATATCTAAATACACAAACTTCTTTTCCTGTTCCATTGAGCACAATGACAAATTTATGCTCATATTCAATATTGATTTTACGATGCACTTAGTAATTCCCACCTTATGTTACCTGGGAGAAAACGCCTGATGGACGTGACTTGAAAGTTTACTACATTATTACGTAGAAGATAGAAAAAGATATTAACAAAAATTAACGAAACTGACGGAAAAGAATGGCATCTTTTGGTCACTTTCGCGTTTGCGTTCTACTCACTCTCCCAATTCACACACTCTTGCGAACGGCCACCTAAGCTGATAGTTCATTTACGCTTCCAGAGGTGGCGCCACTACAGTAAGCGTCACAGATTCCCCTATGGAGTGATTCTTCCTAATATTCTTCCATGGGGAAGGTTTCGCCGCCATTCGGTTTTCATTTTAAAAGCACTGTGCCAACCCGCCCCTTATGCCAACCTGCCCCGGTCTCCCCTACCCTAACCCAATGTCACAGCTTTGTAATTATCATCAAAAAAAGATCACATTAATTAATAAAATACTACATGGCGATGAGCTTGACTTAACGGAGTACTTAGATCAATTTCCTCGGCAGCAGCACGTCATAAAATAAAATATCTAGAGATCAATAAATTAAGAATTAAATTTAGCTCCTCTAATAGCTTCAAATAATTCATCAAACGAATGGGGAGCAAGTTCACGCAAGAAAAGAGCAATTTTCTGCTTGATTTATTTTTCTCAAATGCCTTCACTGATTCGGGATCACATTATAAAATTTAATCCCCCACCATCTGGTAGCATTTCTTGAGCAATTCATCCTGGTAAACGGAACTTTCAAAGCTAGAGCGTTCCTAGTACCATTGTTGTGAGATGCAGTGTTAAGCTCATCAATGTTAGCAGAGATTGTCAAAACTTGTAAACTAATTAAGGCCTCTCTGCTAGAGGTGGGTAGGAAATCGCGTCACTGGTTAAAGTCACCTATTACGGAACTGACCCTATTACCCAGAGATGGGCAAATTCTTATTCATAAATACGATTATGAATACAAATCATATCTGCGACTTAACGATTATGAACACGAATACAGGTATGAATATGAATAAAATCGTATTCACACTTTGAATACAATTTTCCCCCGTATTCGTATTTTGAATACAATTTTATAATTTTTTTCTATTATTTCCCTAAAAATCGAATTGTTTCACGATTTTCCCTGAAAATCATACTTTTTTACATGATTTTCTTCCGAACTCTAGACATATTTAAGGTCTAAAGAAAAAAAAATTAAAAAAAATAATAAGGTCTAAAATTTAAGGTCTAATTTAAGGTCTATTGTCAAAATAATCAATAAAAATTCGGAACGCTCACAAATTCTTATAGGATTTTTCACGCAGAATAGAATGAGACCAACCCCAAGTCGCTACGACCAACAGTATAGAAACCACGATGACATTTTCGCTGAAAATCGTATTTTTCAAACGATTTGTACTAAAAATTGTTAAAAATTAAGATTTTTACCGGAAATTTCGTCGTATTTTCAATTTAGTTGGTCCACAATTCCGGTAAAAATCATAATTTTTAAAATAATTTTCAGCGCAAATTGTAAAAAATTACGATTTTTAGCGGAAATGTCGTAGTTTTTATACGGTTGGTCGTAGCGACCTGGGAGTGGTCTCATTCGATTCTGCGTTTCGAATTTTCATTGATTACTTTGACAATGTTAGGTCATAAATATGTTCGGAGTTCGAGAGAGAATCATTTTGAAAAAGTATGATTTTTTGGGAACATCGTTTAAAAAATTCGATTTTTAGGGAAATCACAGAAAAAAATCATAAAATCGTATTCAAAATGCGAATACAGGGGAAAATCGTATTCAAAGTGTGAATATGATTGTATTCGTATTCATATTCATACCTGTATTCGTATTCATAATCGTAAAGTCGCAGATATTATTTGTATTCATAGTCGTATTTATGAATAAGAATTCGCACATCTCTGCTATTACCAACGGACTTGCAGTGACAGCAGGTAAAATAACGCTCCCTTCCTCCATGCTCCGAATCACTATTTCAAATTATTTCACTTTCACCCCTTCAGAGCTTCTCGAACTGTCACTCCAGTGTCGTTGGCACTACTCGTCACTCCGTGGTGGTTGGCGCTGGCTGGTGGTCGCGTCTATTTACTCTAGTTACGGAAATCACTGCTGGTAACGAGTAGGGGTGTGTCGGCCCAGGTATTTCCCTGGAACGGTTCCAACGGTTACGGTGACAAAGATGTAACCGTTCCAAATTACCGGTACAGTTCCATTACCAGTACAGGCGATCAAATCCCAATCACACGGCATGGATGAAGCAGACAGTCAAATCCCTATCGTCCTTCTTCCATGCAATACAATAGCATCATTTTCCTTGACAATTCGCTAAAAGGAAGGAATTTGAACAAGTGTTACAAAAGAGGCAATTCATTATAAATAATAGTTACCAAACAATTCAAGGAAAGAATAATGACGTTGCAGTTTAATAACTTAACATGACAATAATAAATTAATAATACTGGAGACAACTTCCATGCTAACCAGTCCAGAGGATAACTTCCCGCTCAAGAGCCATTCCATGAACCATTCTCAGTCCATGGAAGTAGTAAGGGCGCTTCCAGGTACAACATGGAACGGAACTGAGAACAAGATCCATGCTTACCGGTCCAGAGCCATTGAACCATTCTCTATGATATCTTATCGGTCCGGTTCCATCCTTACCGGTCCAGTTCCATCCTCACCAATCAGAATGATCAGATTGATGAGATGATTGATCAGATCATTGTGATTGGTGAGGATGGAACTGGACCGATGGAAAAGATTCTCTTCCCGGTCCAGAGCCATTTCAAGATATCATCAGTCCGGTAAGGGTCGAGCTTTTGTCACTGCGTGGAACCGTTCCAACCTGATACTCGGTTCCACAGTCCCGGTACAGCTGTACCGACACACCTCTAGTAACGAGTCACTTTACACCGAGTAGCGCCGCAGTTGCGCTTCTCTGGCACCCTATTACAAAGTCACCTTAGAGATGGGCAAAACGGTTCACCAAGAAGAATGGCTCTGAGCGCTCCGCTCATTCAAAAGATCCGGATCTTTTCGACGGATCAGTGGCTCTTTTTGGCTCTTTTGAGCTCGTATTTATTGTAGAGATGAAAATACGATAAAAACGCTACGAATTGTTACACAACGGTTTATTTTAGTTCTGCCTGAAAATGTTTATTCGATTATTGGATTCTACACTACCTTGAATCCTAAACCACGAAATTTTGAGGGCGAGAGGGAATAATTTCGCTGTTGCTCGATTCCAATGGTTCATTATTGAAAATAATAACCCAAAAAGCGCTGTTGTTCAATAAAGATGCTCAACAAATCCTTCAAAAAATCAACGAAAAACAATAAATGAACACGATTAAAGCAATGAATAAGTAAAACTTAAAAATACAGTTTTTTGGTAAAAACATTTATTTATATGAAATCTGCATTTTTTATGCCTCTAATGACAAACCACAATTTAAAAAAAAAGTTCTTAGTAGGTATACCATTTTCATAATATAACATTTTGATGTTATATCATGTTATTCAACAAAGAACATTAAGGTAACCAAGTTGAAAGAGAATAAACGAACCAATAAGTACGTAAGCTTCAATATTGATAATAATGGTAAGATAGTCTGTGCTTTTGCTTGCCTTTTGAACTTGTATCAGAAAGCTCCTCACAAAAAATCATGATGTAAAAATCAAACAGGGAGAAAAAACAACGGAAAGAATCAGAAAGTGGGTCACAGAAAACACTGGAAAAATACGGTAAAGTTTACGACCAAAAATACAATAATGCATGTGGTGGTACGATACAATTCCGCAAAATTGTATTGTTTGATCGACTTATATCGTATTTTCCCTCGGAATTATCGTACGGGTTGGCAACAGTGAGCTGACGAAAAGGAGGTCCTAATTTTCCCGAACACTGCCGATCTCAAAAGAAGAACGAAGAGCCGCCGTTCTCAAAAAAACCGAAGATCGAAGAGCCGCCATTCATTTATTTTACTGGATCTCAAGAGATCCAAAGATCGAAGAACCGCGATTCATTTGTCATTCTTACTGATCCGCAGTTCACTCGCTCTTTTGAAGAACCGATCTTCACTGTACGCTACAAGCACTGAGCTCAAAAGATCCGAAGAGCCGCGGTTCATTTTTGCTGACCCTTGGTTCACTCGCTCTTCTGAAAGAGCCGGCTCAAAGAGCCGGATCTTTAATGAGCGACCCATCTCTAAGTCACCTATTACTGGAACCTATTACCGGCCTGTCACTGTCACGTTGTCACCTATTACCAAAAAGTAAACGTTTCGCACATCACTTCTCTCTGCAGTCAGCTCTTTAACTGAGTCCCAAAAGCACGGGGGTTGGGAAGAGGCAACTGAGCGCCGTATCGTAAGAGATTTGACTAACTAATTATTAGGATTAAACTACGAGTATAATCTCCACAAGAGGTTTATTAAATAGATTATTGCTCAATGATGTTTCATCTTCGTAAAACCATGTGTTTGTTGGTGTCTGACATCTTGAGCTGACCCACTCATGGTAACTCTTCAATGCTGGTTACCGACTGATCAGCTCAGTTTCAGGAGGCACAGGATGAAGGGGTGCATTTTCGATACTAACTTGAAAAATTGCCGTCTTATTATTTTTATTAGATAAGTACTCTCATTAAACTGCTCGTACAAACCACCTTTCCTGCCTTCTAGATGCACACGTGGGATTCTCCAAAATGCCTCAGCGCTCCACCAACGAAAATTCTGCGACCTGACTGCGCTGGAACTCTCTCAACCCTCGTACACCACAGAGGCAAAACGTGGAAAAGGCGATTTTGCATTTTGAAAGACGCTTGCCTCTATTTTTATTCCGACATCAACGCAGAAAACGCTTTAGGTGAGTAGAGTATGCTTTAATACTCTGATCCTTTTGGAAACTAGTCCGAAAATGCTAGTGGCTATTCTGAATGACTTTCTTCAACCATCCCATCAATGGCCTTATATTTGACAAGCTAGGTTGCCCCATGAAATGAAATCGCAAAGAGCCAAATCAGGAAACCTCGCTGGCTACGGAAGGTCCCCTGTCAAGAATCCCCTGTCCTGAACTCGCTCTTCAACTCCCCGAACGTACAGATGATGATATCTTAGAGCCTGACACTAATTGTGATACTAGTTTTGTATTTAGGGAAGTAAATGTAGACGAAGTAATTAAAACTATTGATTCTCTGAGAGGAGGATCCAGTCCTGGGTGGGATGGAATTGAAGTACGAGTCCTTAAATCATGTAAACAGTTCATTGGTCGACCTCTATGTCATTTGATTAACTTAAGTTTACAAAATGGAATCTTTCCAGCAAAATTGAAACTGGCCATTGTTTGTCCGATGTACAAGGCTGGGGATAAGCAAAATCTAAGTCACTACAGACCAATATCACTTGTAAGCAATATTGCCAAAATAATTGAGAAATGTGCCAAACTACAAATAGTAGAATATTTAGAGAAGTTCAACTTGATATGTGATCGTCAATTTGGCTTTAGATCGGGTAAAAACACGCAAGATGCAACATGTTACTTAACAAATAAAATAATGCAAGATCTTGATAGAGGCAAAAAAAAAAATATATATATATATCAATTTTTATAGATCTAGCGAAAGCGTTTGACACTATTTCTCACGAAAAACTTCTAGTCAAAATGAAATCATTTGGTATTGATGGGCTAGCATTAGAATGGATAAGAAGCTATCTCACCAACAGGACACAATGTGACAATGTGACTTATTTTTTGCCTTTGATACAGTCAGTCACCTTGCCCTGACCGATTGCCTTCGTGGTGTCGGGGCCCCATCTCGTGACGGTCCTGGAGGCAGGAGGTGAGGTGTCAGGGGATGTACGGTCCGGGAGGTCGCCCGTGCGGCTGCTGATCTTGATTTTGTCAGGCAGCAGTTAGCATGGTGCGACCGAGCAACACCATCTGCTCCAAAACCCAGTTCGTCTGCTGAGTTCACTGCTGCGCTGCATGAGTCAGTAGATGGTAAAGAACTCCGGCAGTGCTCCGAAAGCCCTGTCTCTTCCCAATGGGTAGATTGGGCTTCGGAGGGCATTGGGGCCCGCGACTACCGACACTTCCACGCCATCCGCATGGCAACTCTGCCAACTGTGGTACGGTGTTCGAGGGGTAGTCGTGGGACAACTCTACCCCTTTGCCGCGCCTGTTGGAGTGGAAATGAACATCTGTATCATGTAGTGCAGCAGTGTCCTCGGACTCATGGGGGCCGCATTTTACGTCATGATGCGGTCGCCAAGCAGATAGCAGGTGCTTTGTCATCTAGCGGCTGGGATGTTGAGAGAGAGAGATTGTATCACATGCCAAGTGACTAGGGTAAGAATCCCGACATCGTTGCCGTCAAGCCCGACCAGTCTTGCATTATCCTGGATGTCCAAGTTGTCAATGGCAGCTTGGACATGGAGCAGACTTGGCGGGCTAAGATAAGAAAGTATGATAGAAATGATTTACGGCAAGCGGTGTCGGAGCTAAAAGGAGTGGCACCCAACAACATCAGGGTGATGGCTGCAACCTTATCATGGCGCGGGGTGTGGTGCGGGAAAAGTGCCACGGAGTTGCGTGAGTTGGGCATCTCAGTAGGCGTACTCCGTGGTATCACCACCCGTGTCCTGCTCGGCTCATATTTGAACTGGTGGTCGTTCTATAGAGGCACTTCCCTTCATCCCTCTCTCCCACCCCTACCTTCCTCATCTTCCCTCATCCCTAGGGCCGGCGTCGGGTGAGTCCTGGGCGTCCTCCCCATCATTTAATTATTTATTTATTTATTTTTATTTTATGGCGTGCCCCCTCCGTCAAAAAAGACATTTTGTCTTTGAGGGGAGTTAAAAAAAAAAAAAAAAAATACTCCCACTACCTAACCTACCTAACTTCTAATCTCATGAAAATGATGTACTTTTCACTAGCACAATCAATCTTAATTTATGGACTACCGGTATGGAGCGGAGCATATGCTACTGCTTTGAACTCAGTGTATATTTGCCAAAAGATTTTAGTCCGAGTTATAACGAAATTCTTCGAACATACAGACCCACTGTTCCGAAAGCTTAACATTCTTAAATTATGCTACCTTATAGACCTTAACAATGTTAAACAAATTCTAAAAGAGAGAAGGCTTTCTTACCCAGTTCATGGAATACCTACTAGGTTTCTATTGGAGGGGAAGTCTTATCTCCCACTTGTAAACACAACTGCTTCTCAGAATACTTATTTATTTGCTGGACTCCAAATTTTTAATAATCCACCACTAATAGTAAAAAATAAGTTGTTGGATCAACCGACTAAAGTAAATTTAACTTTAAAAAACTGGTTCCTCAAAGAACAACGCGAAAATTGAAACTAATGTACATAATACCTATTGTACGTAATACTATACTATATAAGTACATAATATTATATAAGTAGCTCTACGTAATTGATAAGTAGTCGTTGAAATAATTTTCTTTTCATCTAGTAGAGCCTAGTAGACAATCCTACTTGCTCATAGGTCACTACTCGTCTTCCCTGTCACGGGTATCACCCATTAGGGAGACTAAATTTCAAAACATGATGTAGATCAAATTATTTTTTGTACTTTTTGTACATTGTACATTGCAGAAATAAATTTCTTTTCATTTCATTTCAATCACCTCAACGATCGACCCCCAGTGTGCTATTGATGGGAAATCCGTGTTCTCCGCAAACGAGAACAATCAATGAACCGTTGTGATAATTTGAAAAAGACAAACGAAAAATTGTCATTTTATGTCTTTACTTTGGCAAATAAACGAAAATAACGTCACAAAATTGGTCACGGAAAAGCGTTAAGCTGGGTTCACATAGGTGCGTATTGTCCGTAATCCTTAGTGCGCAAAAAGAGAAGTGGGGGTGGTCCGTAATCCGTAAAGTCCGTAATGCGTGAAAGAGCGTTCACACGGCCAAATGATTACGTTATTACGCAGAAGCGCGCAGTATGTTCTGCGCAGAATTGTTTTCCCACTCGCCTTTTTTCCCGCGTTCAGCTGTTTTGCTGTTTCGCCCTGTTCATCGATCGAATAATTTTTTATTAATTATTAACTTCGAAAAAAATTATTTTCATCGTCTTCTTGGTGGTTTGCCTACTTGTGTAGGCCCGGTGAATGTTATACCCAGTGTTGGGCAAAAATTAGCTATAGCTAACAGCTACAAGCTACAGCTAAATTAGCTACGATTTAGCTAAGCTAGCAGCTAAATATTTAACTATTAGCTGTCGAGGAACAGCTAAAATTTCTAGCTAAATTAGCTACTAGTCGAAAACTTATAAGCTATAAGTTATAGCTAACAGATTTAGCTGCGGTGATTTAGCTGTTCCTCGACAGCTAATAGCTAAATTTATCTTTTAGCTATTAAAAAAAGCTATTAGCTAATTTAGCTATTAGCTAATTAGTTGAAAAATTAACTAGGTAATGCCCAACTCTGGGTTGTTAATTCTGGAGAATTTCCACTCGCATTTTACGTTTCAGACCTTTCTGAACAATTTTGGTTCCGTGTCTGTCTGTCTGTCATGAAATCCTTGTAACCGGCATAACAATACAAAGTTATTGTCCGATTTCGGCGTGTAGGTGGTCCCCTATGAAAATCATCACCCCCGGACTGATAGTAGCCGCTGCGCATGTTACCCCTCCCCTCACTGGTAACCTTGACCCCCCCCCCTCCACCTCCTACCCATTGTGAGCTCCTCTGGAGGGATGCTCTTCTGGCAATTCAATTTTTTTATTTTTAGATAGTCAATTTACTTGTGAAACAGTGGGTACCTATTAGAGGAAATTATTCGGTTTAGTCGGATTGGTGTTGTGAAAAATTACTGTGATGTACTAATAAACTGATGTGAATTTATCGTTTGTTACTGCCATAGTTATCTTTGAACGACCTTATTTTATTGATGGCATGAGCGGAAAAAATGTAATGTATAGATCAGTCTGTAAGATGTTCTCCACCAACGTTTTCAAGACAGATAATGTGAGAGTTGCTGATGTTGAATTTCCTCTCCCCCTCCCCCTTCATTCGCAAACCAACGCAGCATTATCTTCTCTGCGTCATCAAAGCTTCACTTCATCAAATTGCAATGATATATGCAGTAAATTTGCCCACTTTCTGACTCCCAATGCACGTTACGCCCGAGAGGCGTAACACTAGCAATGACCATAATATGGTCATTTCTATGTTTTCTATTTCTCATTTCTATATTTCTATATTATAGAAAATTTCTATATTATAGAAATTCACACTAGCAAATAAGGGTTAATTGTAATTAAGGTTGCCGATTATATTCATGCATTGTTAACAAATGGGGGGTGCGCCTGATTTTTTAAAAATTTTTGATCGAATGTAGACTTCATCCTGAGAATTTTGACACCAGTCGTCCTCTTTTTGGATGAGTAGATCTTTTTCTACGATTTTTCAAAGTTTTGAATGTTTATGACGTCACCCGCCCCTCCCGCCTGGGCGGGACCCCTCAGCCTATTGTGACGTCATAAACATTCGAAACTTTGAAAAATCATAGAAAAAGGTCTTCTCACGCTAGAAGGTCGCGGTTGGTGTCAAAATTCTCAGAATGAGGTCTACTTTAGATTGAAAATAGCAATAAACAGTTTTTCCGACCCATCCCCCCCCCCTTGTCCCCATTTGTAATGAAAATGTGGATAAAAGAATTGATTTTTACAAAACGTGTGGAGTGTTGCATTTCATTTTTCATAACACCGTCCCAAGTGTTGAAGATGGGAAATTCAATCTGCCTGAATATTTCCATACTATTTTCTGTCGAAAAAACAGATTGACTGAATGACTCGACAAAGGAGGCCGAAATCGTCGAAACTAGTTGTCTTACTCGAGAGACAAGAAAACTTCAAAGGTTTGTTTTCACCTTCGATTGACTGAAAAACTCGAGAAAGAAGGTCCAAATCGGTTGACAGCTAAACAGCTGTCGCCTTATTTTCCACAGAGGGACGATTTGGCATGCTGTGTTGAGCTGCAGACTCCAAATATCAATGAATTTATGAAAATCAATTTATTTATGACGTGAAACAAAATGATTAAGTTGTTACGTATCACGACAGCTCTATGAGTCTATTTGGGTAGTTCTCAGAAAAAGCTCAATCTTCCAGGCTCAAACTTTGAGTAAGTGAACCGTCTCCAAAAAATTCAAAAAAATTCATGAAGTTTCCTGGGAACGTTAAGAAGAATTTGTAATGCAAGACAGAGCTCAATTTACAGTTTTTAGTCTCAAATTTCAATTTTGAAAATTTATAGTGCGGCGGTAATGAGAACTTGATTTTTTTTAAGTCGTTAGTATTGAGAACAACGTATTAGTTTCACAATTCTGTTTAAAAAAATTCATCAAGTTTCCTGGGAACTTGAAGAAGAATTTTTAACGCAAGATAGAGCTGAATTCAATTTTCAATTTTGAAAATTTATAGTGCGGCGGTAATGAGAACTTGATTTTTTTTAAGTCGTTAGTATTGAGAACAACGTATTAGTTTCACAATTCTGTTTAAAAAAATTCATCAAGTTTCCTGGGAACTTGAAGAAGAATTTTTAACGCAAGATAGAGCTGAATTCAATTTTCAATTTTGAAAATTTTTAGTGCGGTGGTAATGAGAACTAATTTTTTTTAAGTGATGGTAATGAGAAGCGCAGTTGGTATTGAGAATATGGTATTCGTTTCACAATTCTGTTTCTACCTTTCAAGCAATGAGCTTGTCCAGTTTTTTGGATAAGATGATTATATTGAAAAATCTCCATTTTTCTCTTTTCTATAGATTGATAGGGAGGGAATAAATAAACTAAAACCAATGAAAATCAGAATAGTATCAATGTATTCCAATTAGGTAAAGAACTGTAAAAAAAACTAAAACACTCAGTCAAATGACATTCAACAAACTCTTATCAGTCTACAACATAATATATATCAATCTTCAACTTTTTATATTAATTAACTTGACAATTTTGTTAACATTCGTCACATATTTAACTTAATTACATCACAGATTTGTTTGATTAACTGGATAGTACTTTGAGTAACTGGATAGGCAAATATTTTTTAAGAAACTTTTGACCATACTCTCTTCTCTGCGCCTTCGATCAGCCTCCCTTTTTTTGTTCACACAATTGTTCCGCTGTGTAAAGTGTAGGGCGAGTCATCTCTGAGGGTTACCTAAGGGAACGATAAGATTTTTAACACAGAATGTGTTTTTGCGATGACCTACCGAAAAAAAATCGTCACGAAAAAGCGACAGAAAAAACATCTGGTGATATGTTTATTGGTTGTCATGTTAATGTCAACTCCACATTTATTATTGTTTGTTATCGGATGACTAGTATCGCAAAAACACATTCTGTGTTCCTATGATTTCATACAGAGTATGGAAAAAGAAATAAACCGGGGGGTGCAGGGGGGCGGAGCCCCCCGCCGAGGCGCAAAGCGCCGAGTTTTATTCTAAGGGCTTAGGGCAATATGGAGATAATAATATGAGAATTCGAAAACCTAAAATCTAACCTAAAACCTAAAACCTAAAATCAATAGATGCCTGACGTAGAAAATAATATAATATACACTTCATCTTCATCTTTAAGACACTCAACTAACAACATTTTCTCGTTACCACACGCCTATTATCATTACCACCGAACTTTATTAAGTTAGTGGTAATGAGATGGTTTGATGTGTGGTAATGAGAATTCCAAATTTGAGAGCTTGCCATTTTCGTTCTGTACATACCATATTCCTCATTCTACGCCGTTTGAGAAGGCAAATAGTGGGCTACAAAAAAACGGGATCTAAAAAAATTAGTCACCAACATTGAAAGAGAATCATTGAACTGTGGTAATGATAACAATAAACGTACGCACCTGACAAGTGACCTTAAACAACCGCTCCTGCCTGGCGGGGCCCCCCTAAATGGCGGTGGCGAGTTCCCTGGCGCTCTGCAGTATTGCCACTACGATTCTCGTCGAAAGTTTGCCAAAATGCCCTGTTGGTCGCTATGGGAGGGAAAATCTTGATTCTTGTGCGGTAATGAGACTTTTTTCAGATACACAGTTCATTATCACTTGTTGAACCCCTCAAGTAAACTTAAAAATAGAAAAAAGCTGTTCCTGTGGAGATTTGTTGGTAGGCTTCCAATTTCACTGAATCTTTTCAACATAAGGACATTTCCCAAGGCTTGGGAGAGAACTTTCATCAGTAAAACAAAATAGTTACAGGCGGTGGTAATGAGAATTGAGTCTTTCAAGACCCAAAAAAAATGCATCCATACCGCAAAAATAAATAGTTTTTTCAGCGAGAAGCGCAGGGAGTGGTGAGATGAACACAAGGGGAAAGAAAAAAGCCACCATTGGACTAGTTTGTATGGAGAAAACCTCGAGGTACACTAGGTTTGAGCTTTCTGTGAGAATCACCCATTTCCTTGGCTGAAGTCGCCATCACTGCTGGTGGCAAACAACGCCACGTACTAGCGACTGGACGAATTTTATTAAACAAGTTCAAATAAGTAATCGTATTCACCGAAATGGTAGTTTATTGTAATTTTCTGCATTTTTAGTTTTCACCCTCGACTCTTACACCATTGTTTCACCTCCGTTTTTTGTCTGATCTTTTTTTTAAGGCTGCATATCGACAGCCCTACTGCAAAACCCTGTATGTTCAATACCAAAAAGTTTCCAGGAGACGAAAAAAACTGTGACATTTTTAACATATGAACCTGGCTTATAGGTTATTACTAGAGCTCGGAAAATATGCACGAAAATTTCCCGAAAATATGCACCGGAAACTGGAAAAATATGCAAAATATGCATTTGCCCTTAAAACTGCATAGGACTTTGCAGGACTGCCTACGACTTTGGAATTTCAGTATTTCAAGAAAGGATGTTCCATATTATTACATTTTTTAGCCCTTTTTTCTCTTGGAAAAAAGTTATGAAGCATCAGGTAAAGTAAACAAGCAATTCTAAAAATCAGTTATAAATTTTTTATTTACTTTTATACGTTTACACGAACTAGGTATAAAATGTAAAGATGAACTACATATTATATTGGACAACAATTACACGCTCCAAATTATCAGGTGTAAAACAGTGTCTCCTGTCACTTAAAATTTCTTTTAATGCGGAAAACGATCTCTCTACATCGCAAGATACAATAGGCAAAAATTTTAAAGTGGAAATCTCTTTTAGAGAGTAGGGAGAGTCCCATGAGCTGCCTTCTCCTTTGAGAATTTTCGCGATTTGAACCACTGAAGACCACCCTGGTTTTTTCGATAGGACCCCCTCCAGATATCCTCGACGGCTTTTCCAGTTGTTCCATGCCAGTGGGAGCTTTTTTCGAGCAGGTCGGAAACAGCACCTACGGCAGAGCAGAGATCCATCCCCCTGGTCTCCAGGTGGTTTATCAAATGGGGTATGGTATTAAAGTTGGCATTTATAAAGGCCAAACGATGGGCGATCTGCCTGTCATCCAGAGCGTCCATGGTTTTTCGAATAGCCAGTGCAGAAGATGGGTCGAAACCGCAAATCCAAAATACGCAAAAAAAACTGGTAAAATATGCTGCAAACTATGCAAAAATCCCCAAAATGACCAAAAAATGCAAAAATCCCCAAAATGACCGAAATATGCAAAAATATGCAATTTTAATTTCAATTTAAACCACCGCATACCCTTCAGAAACCTTCAAAACGTTCAAATACAAAGATATGCCGTATAATAAAAGATATGCAAAATATGCAAATTCCGAGGTCTAGTTATTACATTTCACCACAGGAAAGAAATGAGAAGTCATAGCCCAATTTTGGCAACACTATAATGTGCGCAAAAGCACAATCTATCGGAAAGGCTCAAAACCTTATTTTTGGAAAAATTGGAACTTACAGGGTTTTGCAGTGGGGCTGTCGATATTATATCCTGATTTCACATAAAGTTTCTCGAATATGCCAATTTCCTCTTGCAGGTCTCATTTGTTTACACGGTTACCGAGTGCAGAGCTCGACATCTGCCTCTAGAAAGTTCTCGTTCGAACTCGTCCCTCCGGAAACACCTCTTCTGCACTTGTATTTCTACACTGATACCGAATTAGACAAAAAGAGGTGAGTCGAACACTTGATTAACCCTAGGATAGAAACATGCGTCTCAAGGCTTTCAATGGAAACATTGAGTAATTTTTACTCCTACGTAGGAAACCTCCTGTTTCCTCGCATTTTTTCTTTGAACGGTAATGGATTTAGGCGAATAACATTTAACAATAGGTATACCGGGTGTCCCAGAAGTTATGGTCCACCCTCCGGCATTTCCGTATTTAATTACGTAATAAAATGGGCCCAACGCCATTTTTCATATTTTTTTGTGAAGAATTCAGGGAAAATACTTTTGGAAGGAAAATATTTTTCCTTCTAAATTTGGAAAAATAACGATGAAATCGAAGAAAGAACCTCACCACGTAATTCAGCGTCAAAAATAATGAAAAAATGTGCCACACTTGGGGTTAAAAAAAAATCACTTTTGCGCACCCTGGTCAGTTTGCGCGCGAAAATTACCAGTTGCACGCAATGAAAAAAATCGATTCGGGTATGAATTTCTCATGAAATTTGACGTAGAATCTGAATTTGCAATAAAAAATGGGGGTTCCATTTGAAAAAACAAAGTTAGTGTCAATTGCGCACAATTGCTACTTTTTTGCGCAAAAGTATTTTTCCTGAATTCTTTACAAAAAAATATGAAAAATGGCGTTGGGCCCATTTTATTACGTAATTAAATACGGAAATGCCGGAGGGTGGACCATAACTTCTGGGACACCCTGTATATAACATACACAATGAGATCAATAACAGTATAAAAGTTGAGTTCTGTAAATGAAAAATATAGTTCGCAGTATGATTGATTTAGGTCAATCAATGTAGAAAATGTTGAAAAATGATGAATGAAGGAAAATGATGAATTCTATGAGAAAAGCTCTATTTTGAATTATCACTGTTAAAAAAAAAACGAAAAATGTTGAATTAAAACGCTGCAAATTATCACACAACGGTTTATTATTTTTCTATATTGATCACTCGTCTACAAAGCCACCAACCATCCAACATGAAGAAAAATATCGATCGCATTTCGGTCAGCTATAATTTGAACGGAGATTAGGCCTCTTTTGCTATTCACACTGGTGTTTCTGATTTATCGTACGTAAAACGTGAGCGAACGGTTTGTCCTACAGAGCTCCGCGTGGTCCAACAAATTCTAAAAATTCTATAGAATCTTAAATTGAAGGAAAAACAATACCTTTAATCGAAATTTTTGACGTGATAACGTCTTATAAATTGGTTTACCGGGGACACTTCAAGAAACTGCGTTACGCTCCGCTCACGGAGGGGGTGCAGCTCGGCGCTCCCTAAAGCGCCCCCCCCCCCGCGTCCAACCCTTCCCGGCGCTCACAAAAGGGGGAGCGCCCCGCCCCCCTTCCCTGGCACTCACTCCCCCCCCCACCCATGGGAAATACCTACTACCTACGGGAAATACCTACTCTGTGCAACTTGACAAAGAATTTTATTTTATTCTTCTTCCTACTATACGAATGAATATTAACATTAAAATTATTTTACCACTCAAAGGCCCGTATTCACAAAAATCACCAAAGTGACACTTGAAGTCGCACTTACGAAAGTGATACTGTAGGCCAAAGTGAAACTTGAGGAGAAATCGCTATTCACAATCGTTTTTAGTGTAGCTGCTCTTAGTTCAGCTTTAGGTTCAACTGATAAGGAAATTGAAGGAAAACTGAAAAGTTTTCCATTTAAATCCGAACGGAAAAACTTCGTAAAACGGCTGACGAAGCAAGCAAAATAGACGTACTTCTCGTCAAAAGCTGAACTGAGGGCCAGTAAAGTGTGGTAGGAGCCAAACTTACCCGGAGAGTGTAACTTGACGAAAGTTCAGCTTCGGTAGGTAAAGAGCGGCTAAAGAGACACTTCTTCCAAAGTTTGGTTCGTGAATAGCGTTTTCTTTAAAGTACAGCTGTAAGCGGAGCTTTCAAGATTCACTTAGTAAAAAGCCCCACTTAGTGCAGTTTGTGAATATGGCTGAAAGTCGTTGTCACGTAAAACTTTCGCCCGTATACCGACTTTACAGGCAACAACACAGGGTTTTTTGAGTTAGGGCGTTTTCAAAATTGATTGTTGAACCCTTAGAAGTGACCTACATCAACCAAAATCTTCGGGGCACAACTAGACCCCAAATGAAGCCTACATACAAAATTTCATCAAAATCGGTCAATACTAAGTGGCAAAAGTGCCGCGTACGGCCGACGGACGGCCAAATTTTTATTCGATTTTTGGATTCTACGTACCTTGAAACGTAAACCATCAAATTTTGAGGGGGTGTTAAAATTTTTTTTTCTTGATCGATTCCAAAGGTTCATTATTGGAAATAATAAACCAAAAAGGAAAATGATTAATTATATGAGAAAAGCTTTAAAGATCAATAGATTGAGATCAATCAGTGGTGATGAATCGGGAGTCCACCCAAAGGGACGAGTCCCCTCCGGACCTCGCGGACGCTCCGAGTGGGGACGCCGTCACCCCCCCCCCCCCCCCTGAGGACACCCAATCCGCCCCCTTTGACTCCCCCCTTCGCCTGTCCCGCCCTGCCGCCCCTCCGCGGGGACCCCCTTCACAATACATATAACAAACTTAGTCAGAGAGTTTTTTAGCGAATTTTCAAGGAAAATGAAGCTATTGCAATGGCCTCAAAATTTTTAGAACCGACTTTTTCGAAAAATTTTCACACTGAAATCCGTTTTGGAACATTCTGAAACGATCCCTGAAGTTTTCCAAAAATCATATGTATATATATATGTGTCATTCCGGACGATAACTTGAGTAATTGTTTAGAAATTTTTTTTTAGTTTTTGCCAAAATGTTCGTAACAACAAACCATAGGTCAAGTTCGTTAACCAGCAATTTTGGACAATCCAAAGTGGTCCAAAATTCAAAAAAACTCCAAAAAATGGGGTTTTCCCGTTTTTTGTGGTTATTACATTGAAAATCATGGTAATATATGGTATATTCGGATTCAGCACAAAATTTCTGATATTAATGCTTTTTCAAAAATGAAAATTGTCCAAAATTAAGAAAAGTTTGTAGCTATATATATATATAATATGAATACGTGCGTATATTTGTTGTACCCAGAAATGCAGTAGCCGTGTGGGTACTCTATGAGTTCGTAGAAAAAAAGAAAAAAAAAGTCGTGGTTCAAATGTTCAATCGACAACTGCCACCGATAGAAACGTTATAAACCCAGTGTATTATTGAAAATCGCACGATTTTTTCGTACATATCGCGAATATAACTAAATGTTATCAAATTAATTACTTAGATGCGGCCGGTAACGCATCAAGGAGAAAAATGTGTGATAAACAAAAGGTGGCTTGTTGTGATGAGGTTGGGAACATACGATCATGAACGCGATCTGTTGCACTCATCTTTAACTACGTCCTGGAGCTTCCCCAATCAGAACGCTTCTCTGGCTCCCAGATTCAGCTTTCAGCCCAGTGATTTCACGTCTTCCGGGACGTCGATTATTGGTGTAAAAGTATGTAAAAAAAACAAACATATATATACATATATATAAACCAAGAATCGAAAAAAAACTTTCTACAACAAATTGCAACACCATTGGTCCTTTTCTTAACCACACCTTAAACTGAATGATTTCTTTGAAAATTCGCTCATTAATTCATGCTGCATGAATGGACTTTTTTGTTTGGAAATCGCCAATTCAAGTTGTGAACCCCTGAAACGTCGTTTTTCCTCACCTGATTGCCTCGGTAAAATAACCGTTATTATGTACCTTCATAAAAAAATTAATTAAAATTTAACATTATGAATAATATTCTCACATGTTATGTGAGATTTCCTATCTGCTATTAATGGAAAACATAAGTAAAAATGACTCCCTTGGTAGGCCTTTTAATGGAAAATTTACTCCTCTGGACCTACAGTATTGGAAATGTTGAGTAATTTTTACTCACTTTTGAGAGTTGTGCCTCACAAAGGGGGAGCACCTGACCTTCCTGGGTGCTCTATCACAGCTGACTGGAGATGGGCGGTATTTAACGTAACAGTTAAAAATAACCTATTACCGGGTTTCGCTAATTCCGATTGGAACCGATTACCAAAATAACCCTTTTATTTAATAACGTTTCAGGGAAGGCTCCAAAACGTGTTGAGCCAGAACAATAGCTTGGGTTTTGGTTTATTATTTTCAATAATAAGCCTTTGGAATCGAACAAGAAAAAAAAATTTTAACCCCCCCTCAAAATTTGATGTTTTACGTTTCAAGGTACGTAGAATCCGAAAATCGAATAAAAAAAATTTCCGCCGTACGCGGCACTTTTCTTAGCAACACTGGACCGATTTGGTTCAAATTTGGTATATGGGCTCCATTTGGGGTCTAGTTGTGCCGCGAAGCTTTTGGTTGGTGTCAGTCACTTCTAAGGGGTGAATATTAGGAGTTGAAATTTTCAAGAGTGCCCTAGCTCGAAAACTCTCGAAATAAAGGTACCGAATCATGAGTGTGAATCGCAAAAGAGGTCTAATCTCCGTTCAAATTCTTCGATTTGTATACAGTTTTGCCTTCTGCGTAACCAGTAATCAAATTTCCATATGAAGCTTTCTATTTTTCGAATCGAGTGTGAAGCGTTTAGTTCTTTCTAATAAACTTGAAGAGTGAAGATGATCTTCTCGAATGCTGGAGACGCCTGGAAAAGCACTTCCATTCAATAGGATAGAAAATGGCTTCGGAGCTCACTCAGCTGATCAGTGATCTGAAGAGTGAAGAAGATCTTCTCGAATGCTGGAGACGCCTGGAAGAACACTGATCAGCTGAGTGAGCTCCAAAGTCATTTTCAATCCTATTGAACGCAGGAAGCTGAAGTTTGAGAGGGAATATCAAGGGAGAATACAGATGGTGGTAGGTGCTATTGATGGAGAACCAGTGATCTATACCGAAGGGTGATCTATACAGAAAATAGTAAACCTTTGGGCAATGATTTGCAGCGTTTTTTCTTGCTCGATTCCAAAGGATTATTATTGAAAATAATAAACCAAAACTCAGAACGATCCTTTGGCAACATATAAGCATAAAATAAACTACTAATGAACAAAAATGAACAAGAAAACATACGTTTCAAGGTATGTAGAATCCGAAAACCCAATTTTAAAAAAGTGTTAATTGATAACAGCGGGACGGATGTAAGTCGTTTTGTCGGCAAACCCGATTTTAGCAAGCTTTTGAAGCGGGTTACAAACCGTTCCGGAAGGAATTCAACTCGTGAGGTGATAGGGCTTATCCGATTCAGAATCCGTGAAAAAAACAAAAAGTTTAAAAATGGATCCCCCGTTTGTAAGAAAACTCTTCAGATCTGTTTCTATGATTTTTCAAAGTTTCCACTTGAAACCTGGGCGGGCCCACTGTGACGTCATAAACGGTGGAAACTTTTGAAATTCATATGAAAAGATTTACACACGCTAGAAGGTCGCGGTTGGTACCAAAATTCTCAGAATGAGGTCTACATTAGATTGAAAATAACAATAAACAGTTTTTCCTTCCCAGGCGCACACCCTATTGGGAATAAGAAATCGTATACAAGACGTCATAACAGATTTCACTGGCAAAATTAAGAGTTTTCTTGTTATCTAGTGTAATAATTACACTATGTTCAATTACACTACGTAATAATTACACTATGTTCAATTACACTATGTAATAATTACACTATGTTCAATTACACTACGTAATAATTACACTATGTTCAATGGGGAATTTGCCTCACATTTTTTTTTTTTTCGTATGAGGGTTTATTTTTATGGAATAAAACCATAGTGAGCTGCTCGAAAACGCATCCAAAAAATTCAGAGAATTTAAGGAAGATGGAAATTTTAAATGTGGTGGCAATGTGTAAGAGGCATCCATGTTTGAAACGTAACGGATATTCTACCAATCTGACTTCAAAGGAGGTTCTGTGGCGCTTACCACAGAAGTGGAACATACACGAACTCTTAGCTTACAAGTAGTGCGCACAAGAGTGCGCCGCGAACTGGCAGGAAGAACCCAGACACAAAAGTGACCAAAAGAAACAATATTACTCACTTTTTTACAATACGAATCTACCTACTAGTTTATCAAGCATTATTAGTCTTCATCTTCTGTTATTTAGTTTCAAGATTTGAGTCACATTATTCGAATAGCCATTTCACTGGATCATTTTGTGTGGCGGTGCTAGAACTCTGTCTGTTGTCGGAGTTGTTTTCGCGTCTTTTTTTTTCGTATGACGTCAACAATATTCCTCGATTTTCGCGGTGTTTTGTAACAGAGGTTCACTTGTTTAGTCATTTTCTCCTACGGTAATTTTTTCCCCTTGGTTATTCCTAGAGTCAAACGTTATTCTAGGGCCCTATTATAGGATTTGACTTGAAATTCCAGAATCTAAAATTGAGGAAAATTCCCCATTATTGAACACACATTATTAATTATTTTGTTTCGTTTGTGGGTCATTTTCCCAGAAAGGGCGAATCGTTGTCCAGAGAAGATTCCGAATGCACATTTATGATTTGGGTGTCAAAAAAAAATTCTCCATAAACTATCAAATTTGTTCTACTTCGGGCAATCAATAAAATATGCACTTATTCACGCTGAAATATAGAAATTAAAGTTTAAACTGCTAAATGTCCAGTAATCTGCCATGTCCGGACCCCTAGGTAGTCAACTTTGCTTGAACACTATGACTCACCTATGAAAGCAGCGGCCTGAATTTGTAGTGATTCTTTATTGCATATACCTGGACATGAAAAAAATGGATTTGCAGATTTTTTCAGAAGCAAATAAAGCGAGCAGGAGGATAAAATGTGCTTGTCCGGAGGTTTTTGTCTTTAATCTGCCTTTTTTGTGTTTTCGTACTCGTATTTTGGCAGCTTTTTATCGTTTCCTGCGGTTTTACTACCACTGTAAGAGGTGAGGTTAGTCGTTAGGGTATCAAAGAAAGCGGCGGGAAACGTATTCCTTCTGTGTGGAAGCGTGCACAAGTGGAGTCAGTTGCGAAATTGTGGTGTCACAGTCACCGTCTGTCTTTCATCTGCCCTCTGTAAGAACAGCAAGAAATCGAAATTATTTTTTCTTTTTGGTCTCTAGTTCTAGTTTCTACCGAGCTGGTTCCAGCGATATGGTTACACTTCAGCAGAACAGCACCAGAATGCGGGAAAAGCTGAAAAACCTAAGTGCCACCCAGGAATTTTGTGTCTTTCATCTGCCGGTGATGGTGGCTTTTGGAGAGATGAAAGACTTTCTTCAAGTTTTTAACAATTTAATTTGAATTTTCCGTTGCAATTTAAAAACTTAAAATTTTTCGACCTCAAAACTGTATTCAGCAACCGTAAAAATCCCCTGGTGCCAAGTTTTGGCTCGAAAAACCCATAAATTGAGATTAGGTACTTGGTTACTTTCGGACGTTTCTAGGTTGCTATCAGAAAAACCGTGTTCCACGGTGGTTTAACCCTTTTCTACACCTGCTTCCCGTCCTGGTTCAATTTTTGGAATAACTCCCAGTTCTCGCTTCTCATGGAGATGGGGTTCCGAGTATTCTACTTTACGCGGAAACCACCATCTTTCGATAGGTTTTCTTCTTTAATTTTTAATTAATTGATTAAGCGTCCCACTGTGTGTTCTTTCGTCGAAATTCAATCAGTATGGTGTGAGGTTAATCCCTGATTTTTGGCAGAACTTGAGTCGAACTTTAAGTTTTCTGAAATCTTGGGATACATACTGATTGTACCTTACCAGGAAAATGACCCTTGTACGAGGGTCATCCAGAAAGTAAGGTTACAACACCTGAGTAAAATCGAAAAATTTTTGTATTTGAAAGAAATTCACAGGATACTTCACAAATATAGTGAACTATTTTTCAACATAATCGCCGTCAAGATCGAGACATTTCTGTAGTCGGGGCACCAGCTTTTGTATGCCTGTGTTGTAGACCTCCGCCGCCACCTCTTTCAGCCACTTCTCCACAGCTTCCTCGACCTCCTGATCATTGGAAAATCGTTTCCCTCCCAAAAACTCCTTCAGTTTAGTGAAGAGATGGTAATCTGAAGGTGCCAAGTCGGGTGAATAGGGTGGATGGGTGATAAAGTCCCATCCAAACGAAGTCAGCAGCTCCTGTGAAACACGTGCGGTGTGAAGCCTGGCGTTGTCGTGCAGGAGACTCACTCCCTTGGTTCGCTCCCTTCTGCGGTTCTGGATGGCTCTTCTCAGTTTTTTTAAGGTATTGCAATAAGCTACTGCGTTAATGGTAGTCCCTTTAGGCATGAAATCCACTAGAAGGACCCCCTTACGGTCCCAGAAAACAGATGCCATGACTTTTCCGGCTGAATGGGTCGTTTTGAACTTTTTGGTGGGAGGGGAGGCAGAATGACGCCACTGAAGTGATTGTCTTTTGGTTTCTGGGGTGTAGTGACACACCCACGTCTCATCCCCTGTCACAATAGAGTCCAAAAAAGCTTCTCCCTCCTGTGCAAAACGATCCAAAAATTCACGAGCCGCAGTCACACGATTTTGACGGTGCTCCGGTGTGAGCATTCTGGGTACCCATCTCGCACACAACTTCTTGTAACCAAGTTTTTCCGAAACAATATCACCAAGGAGACTTCGAGAAATATCAGGAAATTTTTCGTGAAGGTCGTCAAGTGTCACACGGCGGTCATTTCACACTTGTTCTTCAACTTTTTGCACAAGTTCCTCAGAAATCACTGATGGCCTCCCACTCCTTTGCTCGTCGTGAGTCTCAGTATGGCCCTCTCTAAACAACCTGACCCATTTTGTGACATGTTGTCGACTCATCACATCACCACCATAAACTTCGACGAGCTTGCGATGGATGTTAGCCGCGGTATTATTCTGCAAAGTCAAAAAACGAATGACCGCTCGGATCTCGCACGGACGGGAGTTGGCGGGAGCGCGAGATGACCTCTCCATTGGAAACTTTTACTGTAACTAAAAAAAACGGTCGAAATAAACGCGGGGCGAAGCAAACTGACCGTTACGAACTCCCTTTCACAGTAGGTGCACCAACTTTGAAAAAGAAAATTTCCCCCAACCTCAGGAGCCCTTGTAACCTTACTTTCTGGATGACCCTCGTACGTATGCACGTCGGTGGTGCAGCTCTGTGGCTACTACCCCCCCCCCCCCCATCAGCCGCTTGGCGGCCCCCACCCACCTATTGGGTGCCCCCCCCCCCGCCCACCCACTCGGTGGTCCCCCCCCCCCGCCTCCAACCCACTCGGTGGCTCCCCCCCCGCCCACCCATTCGGTGGTTTCCAGCCCCTGCCCTTATCGGGAAATACCTACTCTGTGCCGCCTCCATCCTCAAAGAAGGCGGAAAAATCCGCTGTTTCAGGAAATACCTACTCCGTGCAACTTGACGAAGACATTCTTACCATCCCTTCCAAATGCCAATTTTTGGAGGTTTCTGTTGATTCGCCTTATTCGAAAGTTTCTAATTGCCTCCGTTGGTTACAATTTGCTTCATCGTACGTGACAGCCACTGCTGCACAGCACGGAGGCTCTTACGTTAAAGAACATTAGGTTTGTTCATTCTTTTCTGTTCATTAAGTATGCTCATTCATGTTTGTTGAATGTTACATTTCACGTTTTAATCCGAGTTCGATTCCGGGCCATGCATCAAAATTTTTTTCTAATTGAATAAATTACGTGTTTTTCTACGATTTGTTTTTGCCTGCTTTTAGCAGGCTTTTCAGCTAGTGTTTCATATTTCACCGAAGGTAATAATACATACTCATTATTTATTTAATTTCCAGGTGGCTAGCAGCTCTTGAATACTCGATCGATCGGTGGGTCAAAGTAGGGTAGACATCGCCTCAACACTGCCAATGAAATGTGATCGCCGTTTACGGAACCAAACATATTTTTATGCATTTCTACCGAGGTTGTATTTTGAAAAATATTGTAAATGTACTGAAATAACCTTATTTGTCCATACGTGATCCCCCGAATCAAAACGGGCTCACGAAGCCTCTGTTCTGCTCACGCGACCACAAACAGTCGCGGCACTCCAAACGCGTAATGTGTCAATTGTCTTCATAATTTGCATCCATGTTGTAAATTAATTCTCTCAAATATCACTAAAACCCTTCGAATTACTTTGGAATTCGATACATACTGTTGTGTGGAGGTTTAACAACATTTACTTTCACTTTAGCGTTAAGGTGTTTTTGAATTGAACTATTTTGCTCATGGCAGTTCATCACAGTAAGTTCAACACCAAATTAGGTGAAATGTTCGGTTTTTCGAACATTATCGAATAAAAAAAGGTATTTTCAGTTATTTAGGAACTTTTTTCTGACCAATATTTTGTTACATAGCGATAGTATGCCTGCACACCGTGTATGTCCAAAACGACCAAACTCTTCTTGAATTGCGTTAAAGACCCAGTTTTTCGGAAGTTAAATCAATGATGATTCCTCATAATACGGAGATTGCTCTCGTGATTCTAATTGAGGGGTTTCCTACAAGAACAAGATAAGTCCGAAATCGAAAATTCTAAACCTGCTGAATTTTGTGAAAGGCCTTTTCCTGAATTTTCCCCTCCTGTTGCAAAACGTGACTTGTTTGGTTCTTGCTGAATTTTCATTGAAACCCAAGTACTGCATGTTAATGACGTGAACACGTTTTGCATGTTTATGACGGTAATCAAATTTTCTGTTTTTATAATAATAATGCAGCTATTTCCGAACTGTGTTTAAAAATTGATAACTAGAACATTTAAAATGTTGTTTTAGATGCCTATGTTGCTGGTTCAATTTCCATGTTTTCTTTGTTTCACCATCAGTAACATGAAGGAGAAAATAATAGTTCCTACTATCTTAAGGATTTGAAAAATGTATGAATAGATAAGTAGACAAGCAGTCGTTTCATCAAAAACCTTTATTAGGGAAAAAAGAAAATGTTCAGAAACTCCAAATATTTTGGTTTGAGAGAAAAAATAACTGAAAATTTACACAATATACACATCAGAAATATACAAAAAAGTCTGCCAAGTGGGTGTGGCACATAGCTTCCTCGTATCCATAACCCGATTGTATAGATGATCCAATGCATAGTAGTTAATCTCAAAACACCAATCTCTAGGTACCTTTCACTACCCTCATAGGGGACCATCTACACGCTAATCTGGAAAATACTAGAAAATTTCATCAACGTCGGATGAAAAATGTAAGTGAGTAGATGTATGTGATTGGATCAAAAAAATTCTTAGCCTCGGCTGGGATTCGAACCCGCGACCCCTGGAGCTCAAATCAAGAATCTTTCCTCTGAGCTATTAAACTTGTCATGAAAAAGATTTGAGATTCTCACACGAGACCATCCCTCTATGAATGAATCCCTCTATGAAATACAATTCTCTATGATTTTCATAGGGGACCATCTAAACACTGCTTTGTGACATCCCTGAAAATTTCATTGAAATCGGATGGAAAATGTAGAAGTTATGGCCGTTACAAGGAATTCACGTTTGCGCATGCGCAGTCGCATGTATCAGTCCGAGGTTGTTGATTTTCATAGGGGACCGTCTACACACCAACCCGCACAATCCCTGAAAATTTCATCGAAATCGGACAATAACTTCGTATAGTTATGCGCGTTACAAGGAATTGATGACAGACAGACAGACACGGAACCAAAATTGTTCAGAAAGGTCTAAAACGCAAAACGCGAGTGAAAATTTTGATTTTGGAGAACTTTTTTTTTTCGTCCTTGAAAAGTGAAAACAAAGCTTCCGCTACCTTGGTAGACTCGGAAGCAAAAATAAGAAATATACACATGGGAATAACATCAGAAATATAAAACAACAATAAACAAAATAGTAATACACGTGGGAATAACATCTTCACACATTAGTTGAAACTGAAAAGGACGAAAACCCATAATTCTCACACCTGGTAGTGTTGCCACGCGCGCGCGGACTTATTTCGTTCTTGCGGAAATAGAGAGGACTAGAATTCTCCTGCAAAATGCGCACATTTTGAAGCCTCCCATAGACTTGGACCTGTTCGGTTCTTGCCAAAATGAACTTGTTACTAGATATCGCACACATTCAGGAACAAAATGGCGCCTTAACCAGTTTTTTTCAAACTTTGGACTTATCTTGTTCTTGTAGGAAACCCCTCAATTAATCCTTATAGATATCCTAGTAAAATGGAAATTGAAGGAAATGGAAAGGAAGGTATGACATACATGGATGCAGATTTATTGTCGATAGGTTCAAACCTGTACAGGTTGTTTTCAGACTCGTAGGTAGTCCTTTTTACCTTTTGTTCCTTTTTACCTACCTTTTTACCAAACCAATACGATGTAGGTACTGTATTGTAATAACAACCATATAATAGTAGTACCAGTTTTCATTATACCGTTCGAGTTTAACCCTTGGTGTGTATAAAGTGTCTGACAGGCACGAGTGAAATTTTAGTGAAATATGTTGGCAGCAGTGAGCATCTAGAATATCCCTGGCGCTGAGTACCCCCCCCCCCTCCTCTTTAGAAGGTTTCATTCCAACCTTCAGATGTGACCTAAACTCAACGAGGAGTACTTTGTTCCCTAGAATCTGAAAACCATCGTGTCCCTCAGACATTTTATACTCAGGGAACCAAAATGTTGTCAAAAATAACGTCACAGTGGCTGCGTCTCTGTCAGACACTTTGTACACTGTGATTCCGTCAGAGGGTTTATACTCACCAGGGGTTAACCGTTTTTTCCGGCAAGCATTCTCATTTGACGATGTCGCGAATCATAAATTCACTTAAAACCATAATACTCAGGTTTACACATCGAAATGAGAAAAATGAATCCACGTCGAATAAGACCAACTGCAGGTTTTGTCAGGCTGAAGACAAGGTGAGTTGCTCGACGGCTGGGAAGTGGCAATAGAATCGTTTATCAAATTTTTCAAATTATTCGATTTGGAAAAAAATTGCATTTATCAACATTTTTTTCTAGAATTTTTTGACATTTTAGGTCTATTATGGCACATAAATGAAAAATCGTCACGCGGGGAGCGTTACGCGGAAATTTCTGATGATTTTCACGTACAACCAATCGTTCCTAGGGAAAACTAACTTCCTCATTTTCCACCCCACAAAAATCGTTCACCACTCATTGGAAAGCTCTCAATTTATTAAACATAAGACATAAAATGTCTCTCGTGGTTGCGTACTTGTACGAAAGCTGTATCCACCGTTTGTGTTTCTATCGAGATAATGCATCCAATTTTTTCTTTCAGTAATTTTTCCCATTTTTTTTTTGGCAATTATTGTTCGATTTTGATGATTCCGGCGGCAATATTTTTGTTGTTGAATTTTTTCGGTTTTTGTGAATTTCAATTTTAGTGCGGTTTAAAAAGGTTTGAATCCTTCAAATTCTAATTTTTACTCGAATTTAATAGTGAGTCCCTAGTGTGTTGGTTTCGGCTTAGATACGGGGTGACGTATTGTCGTCAATTCGGCGCCAGATTGGCAGAATATTGGTAGATCCTTATTGACAATACGGCGCCGGATTAAGAATACCTCACGCCATATCTAAGCCGACACAAACCTACTAAGAACTCTATAATGTTTCAGTCTGTTCAATAATGCCATCCTGTTTGTGGCCAATTTTAATTTTTTTTAAACGTCAAAATTTTCTAATTTTTACAAATTTTTAGAATGTTAGCCGTTGAAATTTTTTGTATTAACATTTTCACTCAAATTGTTCTTTTTAGAGCATTTTAAATAATTCGTTGTCCCTGGCAAAACTAAGAAATTATGGACTGGTTTTGATGGAAATTCATCATTTCACTTAACTTTTGCATTTAGAAGGTTTTTTTTTATTCATTCCTTGCCTGTTGAATTGGTACTTGAATCAACTAATTTTTAAAAATTTTTCTGAATTGAAGAAAGTTGCGCTCAACTTCAGAAACCCAAATGTAAACAGAACAAAAGGTATGATATACCGCGTATTTACGAACAAAGTACGTCCGAGGGAAGTACCAGAGACAGCTGGCAGCGAGGCGGTCGGGACTCTGGTGACGTCACGTTTCCCCCACCTGGCAGCGTGAGCGCACCTTCTCTCTCTCACCTTGGGCTAAAGATTTCCTTGATGTACACTGGGGTGGGCCGAAAAACAATTTTTTGTTTGTTCCGTATTCTAATAGTGTGGAAAAGTTGAGAAATGGTTCCAAATGAAAGGACACATTTTTTTGAATTTTTTCCTTTGAAATGGACAAAAACCGTGAAAATTGCTCATTTTCAGAAATGTTTAAACCATCATTAAATTGGTTCTTTGTTGCTCTAATAGTGCGGGGGTAACACTGTGGACCCTCACGTGTTCAAACCTGACAAAATGTACACAAATCCTCCTACAAGGAAGACGAAATGGAGAAACCTCCTCCAGCCTTACCATCTTTTCTCCACCCCCTGAAAGAACCCCATATAAACCTAATTTCAAAGTTTCAATAGTGAGTACCTAATCACTGTTTATTTAAGTTGTGATTAACTTTTTTTTAATTAACCAAAATTAACCGATTTTCACGAATTCCGGCTCCAGTGTATACAACCTGACGAGAGAACCCTTGAGAAGAGCTGCAGTTGGTCTATTCCACAGAATGTTTTACGTTTCATTGTTTGAATTGAAATACCTAAGTAGAGGTGTCTAAGCTGAGATTATGGTTTTTGGCACGAATTGTTTCTGGAAAATAATTTTGGTAAATTTATGGCACATTTGTGATCAGCGTAAGTATTTCCTTTGCAATTTCCTCAGTTTGTAATTTTTCATCAAGCCCTGTAATTTTATTTTACACTCCGGGATCACCCGTATGTTAAGGTTCTAACTGCTGGTTGGTTAAATTCTGGAAGTATGGTACGATGGAGGTCTTTTGGCGGTGTTGCGAGTTACCTATCAACTTAACCTTGAGGTTGAGATTTGTATCCTTTCATTATAAGATAAATGGTTGAAAAATCGAGTTGTGTCGGGAAAATGTGCATAGAACGTACAGGTAAGAAGTTCCCACCACTGATGTGACTCCCTCCTCCAATGAGGTCAGCTGATCTGTTTTCTTCCCAATCACTTTCGGGGGACCCTAAGAGGCTATATGCGACGAGAAGTTGGATTTATTGCTCAATCTACAGATCTGACGTCCTCCTAGTCACTCCCGGTTGGTAGCCCTTAAGAGGCTGTGTACCCAATTTCGACTGGGAACCACAGGAAAGATGTTATATAGGTAACACCACTGATTTGACTAGCTCCTACTCATTTTTAGCGGCTTCCAAGAGACTATAAACTTTTACGCCCTGAGAAGAATCTGAGAAAAGGGTTTCGTCCTTCACTCAGCTGATCTGTCTTCCTCCTGATCACTCTCAGTGGCCCAAAAGAGTCTTCTTGCCTCTTTCAGTGCTGCGGAGGAGTTGGATTTAACGCTCAAATTACTGATCTGATATCTGCCAGTCACTCCTGGTAGAATGAGGGGAAATTAAGCTTTGTCGTTCACGCTGCTGCTCGGTATTCCTCCCAATCAATTCTAGTGGTCCCGACACTTTTTGTAACTTTTCATGATGTAGGATGAATCTGCTGATCTGACTTCCTCACATATTTCCAGTATTTTCCAAGAAGCTTGAAGAATGAGAGAAAAGTAAGCTTTGTCGTTCATGATGTAGGATGAATCTGCTGATCTGACTTCCTCTCACATATTTCCAGTATTTCCCAAGAAGCTGTGAAGAATGAGAGAAAAGTAAGTTTTGTCGTTCATGATGTAGGATAAATCTACTGATCTGACTTCCTCCCAAAAACTTCCATTATTTCCTAAGAAGCTGTGGACAACATTTTCTTTGCACGCCAAGAACGGGAGATAAGTTAGGTACCTACTTACATGACTCAGCTGAACTGTCTTCCTCCTAGCTCGACTTCCTCCTAATCATCTCGTGTATGATTGTGTGTGCCAGCAATCCTCCCATTGTGGGCGTGTGAAGGTGTAGCAGCCATCATCCTCTTCTATCCCACAGTATTTGCACTCTTGAGTCAGTGGCTTTCTCAATCTTTACTAAGAAAGAGCGGAAGTATGCCCCCAAAGGTATTGTCAGGTAATAATTCACCTCACCGTGTTCTCTCTCCACCCAATCCTTTAGATCGTCTATTTTGAGGTCTGTCCACCTTCCCCGGGCTTCACTATCAAGGTCTGCTTGCCTTCTACGGATGGTCTCCTCCCGTTCTTCCTTCTTTTCAATGGACAATACCTCTGCTTTCCTCATACGAACACGTTCCAGTGCCTAGGAGTATATCTGTAAAGCTCCCGATATCACCTGTACTGCTCCCAGAGATATCTTTGGAATGCTGAATGTAACATAATCAGTCTGAAGTCATAATTCGATGACATTTTCAGGGATTATGCGGGTGGCACGTAGACGGTTCCCTTTGAAAATCATTGCCACGGGTCTGCTAGTAGCCACTGCGCATGCGCAAACGTGAATTTCCTTAATTTCTACAATTTTCATCCAAATTCGATGAACTTTTCAGGAGTTGTGTGGTTTCGCGTGTAGACGGTCCCCTATGAAAATCATTGCCACGGGTCTGATAGTAGCCGCTGCGCATGCGCAAACGTGAATTTCCTTAGTTTTTACAATTTTCATCCAAATTCGATGAACTTTTCAGGAATTGTGTGGTTTCGTGTGTAGACGGTCCCCTATGAAAATCATTGCCACGGGTCTGATAGTAGCCACTGCGCATGCGCAAACGTGAATTTCTTTAATTTCTACAATTTTCATCCAAATTCGATGAACTTTTCAGGAATTGTGTGGTTTCGCGTGTAGACGGTCCCCTATGAAAATCATTGCCACTGGACTGATAGTAGCCGCTGTGCATGCGCAAACGTGAATTTCCTTAATTTCTACAATTTTCATCCAAATTCGATGAACTTTTCAGGAATTGTGTGGTTTCGCGTGTAGACGGTCCCCTATGAAAATCATTGCCACGGGTCTGATAGTAGCCGCTGCGCATGCGCAAACGTGAATTTCCTTAATTTCTACAATTTTCATCCAAATTCGATGAAGTTTTCAGGAATTGTGTGGTTTCGCGTGTTGACGGTCCCCTATGAAAATCATTGCCACGGGTCTGATAGTAGCCACTGCGCATGCGCAAACGTGAATTTCCTTAGTTTTTACAATTTTCATCCGAATTCGATGAACTTTTCAGGAATTGTGTGGTTTCGTGTGTAGACGGTCCCCTATGAAAATCATTGCCACGGGTCTGATAGTAGCCACTGCGCATGCGCAAACGTGAATTTCTTTAATTTCTACAATTTTCATCCAAATTCGATGAACTTTTCAGGAATTGTGTGGTTTCGCGTGTAGACGGTCCCCTATGAAAATCATTGCCACGGGTCTGATAGTAGCCACTGCGCATGCGCAAACGTGAATTTCTTTAATTTCTACAATTTTCATCCGAATTCGATGAACTTTTCAGGAATTGTGTGGTTTCGCGTGTAGACGGTCCCCTATGAAAATCATTGCCACGGGTCTGATAGTAGCCGCTGTGCATGCGCAAACGTGAATTTCTTTAATTTCTACAATTTTCATCCAAATTCGATGAACTTTTCAGGAATTGTGTGGTTTCGCGTGTAGACGGTCCCCTATGAAAATCATTGCCACGGGTCTGATAGTAGCCACTGCGCATGCGCAAACGTGAATTTCCTTAGTTTTTACAATTTTCATCCGAATTCGATGAACTTTTCAGGAATTGTGTGGTTTCGTGTGTAGACGGTCCCCTATGAAAATCATTGCCACGGGTCTGATAGTAGCCACTGCGCATGCGCAAACGTGAATTTCCTTAGTTTTTACAATTTTCATCCGAATTCGATGAACTTTTCAGGAATTGTGTGGTTTCGCGTGTAGACGGTCCCCTATGAAAATCATTGCCACGGGTCTGATAGTAGCCGCTGTGCATGCGCAAACGTGAATTTCCTTAATTTCTACAATTTTCATCCGAATCGATGAACTTTTCAGGAATTGTTTTTTCGCGTGTAGACGGTCCCCTATGAAAATCATTGCCACGGGTCTGATAGTAGCCACTGCGCATGCGCAAACGTGAATTTCCTTAATTTCTTCAATTTTCATCCAAATTCGATGAACTTTTTAGGAATTGTGTGGTTTCGCGTGTAGACGGTCCCCTATGAAAATCATTGCCACGGGTCTGATAGTAGCCACTGCGCATGCGCAAACGTGAATTTCCTTAATTTCTACAATTTTCATCCAAATTCGATGAACTTTTCAGGAATTGTGTGGTTTCGCGTGTAGACGGTCCCCTATGAAAATCATTGCCACGGGTCTGATAGTAGCCGCTGTGCATGCGCAAACGTGAATTTCCTTAATTTCTACAATTTTCATCCGAATCGATGAACTTTTCAGGAATTGTTTTTTCGCGTGTAGACGGTCCCCTATGAAAATCATTGCCACCGGACTGATAGTAGCCACTGCGCATGCGCAAACGTGAATTTCCTTAATTTCTTCAATTTTCATCCAAATTCGATGAACTTTTCAGGAATTGTGTGGTTTCGCGTGTAGACGGTCCCCTATGAAAATCATTGCCACTGGACTGATAGTAGCCACTGCGCATGCGCAAACGTGAATTTCCTTGTTACAGCCATAACTTCTACATTTTTCATCCGATTTCGATGAAATTTTCAGGAATTATGCGGATTAGGCTGTAGATGGTGCAAGGTAGTTAGAGATTGATGTTTTAAGATTAGCTACTAAGCATCGGATCATCTATACAATCCTGTTATGGATGCGAGGCAGCTATGTGCCACACCCACTTGGCAGACGTTTTTCGGTTTATGGTGACTCCGCAACACCGCATAGATTCGCATTGACCATACTTGAGTCGAGTTATCGAAAATTAACTTTACAAACCATCGAACGATGTTTGGTGGAGTTTCACCATTTCACCTCGTCGCATTAGTTGATTTTGAGCAGCTTCCCACTCATTTCGATGTTTTTTGGAAGTATCGTTGAGCCTAAAATGTGTTTTACGTAGGAAATCTCTAGATTGGAAGTGTTCTGTGCACGTTAGACGTGTGTACGAAGCACAAACGAGTCTTTAGAATATACATAGCGGACCATTAAGATATTTGTACTCCGTACTTAAGTAAATGGTGCCATTTCATAGGATAATTATTGTGTATCGATTTGATGAACGAGAAGCTGATATTTTGCATCTATCTAGCGATGCAAATAATTTTTTAGAGGTCCACGCCAATTCGTAATGTGTTTAGACGTAACTTCGGCCAAAATGAAGTTTCATTGTAAATTATCTTTATCGTATTGTTGTCGTAATTTTGGAACACGAAAATAAAAGACTCAGTGATTTCGATGTTAGGACTAAAATAATTAAAAGTGGAATAATAAATCTAAATGTGTTCACTATCTTGTATAATGTTATTGTTTAGAGGTAGCTTATTTGATGAAATCCCAAAATGGAATTAGATGATTGTAGCTGAAATTGATGCATCCCTCAACGGGACAACGGTAGCGCGATGTTGAAACGTTTTTGGGTGTTCGAATAGATAAGAAGTCATCTCCGAGAGATCTTCTGTAATTTATAAGTCGATGCATTTCCAAAGTTAGAAATGAGACATATCTTGAAATAAAAACGATTTTATTACTGTTGAAAAGCCGTTATCACGGGAGAGAGTTTGGTTCAAATTTTACGTAGTTAAGTGCCTTTTAGATAGATTATTTTGTGGTTTCCATTACAATAAGCACTTCTTCGTTTCGTGCAACACTTGTTTTAGTGTCAACTTTAAATTGATGATGAAAAGATTGAATCAAGACATCGCAGCGTATTGGTTTAATGATTTCGATATTAACATTTATAATCGGCTAGAAAAACAATTTTTGAATCCTCGTTAACGAAGAGTTGCCAGTACAATCAACATTTCCTGTCACATTCTCCATTGTACAGCTCTAAACCCTGTGGCCTCCTCAACCAGGATAAACTGCCCGAAATTGTGGATTTCAATGCAATTTTTATGGCTTACGATGTTTTGACTTTCGATTTGCCCCAAGATTTATTCGTTGGCCTTTTCTTTTTGGGTGTTTTAACCCTCTTTAGCCCACGGAATTTGTTTCTTCGAAAAACTATTTTTTTTCTTTGGATTTTATCACATTTTAGTGTCTTGATACTCGGAAAAATCATGCAAAAAATAAAAAATCTAGGATACATGTTTTTTTTTTTCTTTTTTTCAAATTTTGCCTTCAAATTGTAGTTACGAAACCAAGCTGGTCAGTGGCGTCAGGTGAGAATATTCTTCAGGCAAACAGCTTGGCCAGTCATAGAAAAATGAACAATAATGAAAAACGCTGGAAATTATTACACAAATGTTTATTATTTGTCTGTATAGATCACTCGCCGGCAAAGAATACAGCTTTCTTTTCATCACAATCGAGTTTATTTAGATAAACGTTTCACACTCCATTTGAAGAAATGAAGAAATTTGATTGCTGGTTGCTAAGGAAGCAAAACTGAGAAGAGGTACAACTTGGTAAAATGTGGGTGGATTGTTATATCTTGCCTTGCCGTGCAGTGGTTAATTAGTATCCATAGCTCATCCTTTTCTCTGCTTTCAAGGTCACGAAACAGCTCCTTGATTGTTTGCCTTAGCTGATGCTGTGGAAGTGGGGGTATAGCAACACTTGACCCCATGCTGACCCCCCGTCCCTCATCCAAAAGCCCTTAAGAATTAATTTTTTGAACTGCTTGCCTTGCATCCCCAGGCCCTGCGCTAGTTCGCGTATCATCTGCAATCGATCGTAGTTACTGAACTCTACTACTCCCTGGTGTGTTGCGGGCTAGTATCCAGAGCAAAATACGTACTTATTCCCATTCTCCTATTTAATCTAATGTTATCTAATATTATAAAAGTTTTCCAAAATCGGCTAAATATTATTTGCAAAAAATGGAAATATAGGAGAATCTCAACAAAAATTAATTTATTAATTTTGCATACTTTTAGTAAGGCAAACAGTGTTTGCTGTGTTTGCCTGAGGGAGACGCCACTGAAGCTGGTAGTGTAAACTAGAGATATTCATGGATCTTTTCACATGAAATAATGAAGTATGATTCATTATTAATATGGGGTCCAGAGTCTCCGGCGAAAACAGCTCGTTTGGATGTCCATCTGTTCAGCCGAATCCAAACCAAATGTTGATCAGTGTTTCCCTCATAAAGGGAAAAATTCCCAGATTTAAAAAAATTCCCAAGGTTGATGTATCTTTTTGTACGCATTGGGTTAAAGAGGGTTAAAGTTCGTCGATGATCAGGAATGCGTTTTTAATTATTAGCATAATATTTCAACACCAAACTATCAAAATACCACGATTTGAATGTTAGAACAATTGGGGTCCTCAAAAGAAAATTATTCCTTATCGAACGGACGCCACCTCTACGTCAGTGTTGCCACCTCTGGGAAGCACAACATTGCTCCTTTTTTGCTTCCGAGTCTATCAAGGTAGCGGAAGCTTTGTTTTCACTTTTCAAGGACGAAAAAAAAAGTTCTCCAAAATCAAAATTTTCACTCGCGTTTTGCGTTTTAGAGCTTTCTGAACAATTTTGGTTCCGTGTCTGTCTGTCTGTCTGTCTGTCTGTCATGAATTCCTTGTAACGCGCATAACTATACGAAGTTATTGTCCGATTTCAATGAAATTTTCAGGGATTCTGCGGGTTGGTGTGTAGACGGTCCCCTATGAAAATCATCATCCTCGGACTGACAGAAGCGACTGCGCATGCGCAAACGTGAATTCCTTGTAATGGCCATAACTTCTACATTTCTCATCCGAATTCAATGAAATTTTCAAGGATGTTACAAAGTAGTGTTTAGATGGTCCCCTATGAAAATCATCACCTTCCGACTGATAGTAGCTACTGCGCATGCGCAAACGTGAATTTCCTTGTAACGGCCATAACTTCCACATTTCCTACTTGATTTCGATGAAATTTTGAGGGATTATGTAGATTGGGTTTTAGATGGTCCCCTATAAAAATCATCACCCCCGGACTGATATAGTTACTGCGCATGCGCAAACGTGAATTCCTTGTAACGGCCATGACTTCTACATTTTCAATCCGATTTCAATGAAATTTTCAGGGATGTTACAGATTAGTATTTAGATGGTCCTCTATGAAAATCATCATCTTCGGACTGATAGTAGCCACTGCGCATGCGCATACGTAAAATCCTTGTAACAGCCATAACATTTACATTTTTCATCCGAATTTGATGAAATTTTCTAGGATTGTCCAGATTAGCGTGTAGATGGTCCCCTACGAGGTTAGTGAAAGGTACTTAGAGATTGGTGTTTGAGAATAACTACTATGCATCTGATCATCTATACAATCGGGTTATGGATACGAGGAAGCTATGTGCCACACCCACTTGGCAGACGTTTTTTAAACTGGATCCGCTTCACTATCATTTTCAAAACCCTAATCTTCCAAATTAGAGTTTATAGCTCTAAGGATATAGTCGTGTTGATTTTTGTCAATCCAGACATCTATGTGGATCATGATGGTGAAAATCACTGTGTTGGTACTGCGCTGCGATGTCTTATTTCAATACTTATTTATGAGCTCCTCCTGCAACCATAAATTCAAATGAAACGTGTTCGTACAAACTCAAGAAGTGGAAATGCCTCAAATATCATTCAAAACGTTCTCTAAGAGAACTTGATCGAGAGTGTTGGTACCTTCAGCTGTGTTTGAAGACCCTTACCTGTCATTATACAGGTAGTTAAGTTACAAAAATGTTTTACAGGGCGTATCGTTTACATAGAACAGGACTTCGGTGCTGTGCATTGCTCCTGTTAAGGTGAGGCAGGCCAGCCGTTGAACGCTGGTTAGAGTGGAGGAGGCTCCTACCTGACAACCTTTTGGCCACCACACCACACAGAACACACTAAGAAGGGTCTTACAGTATAGATCCAACGGACCATACTTGGTTTCAGTCTCTCTCTGAGCGTTTGGCCCTCATGAGAGCAATTTTGCCCCCATTGGCAATGTAGTCTGGGTGCTTATTCCAGATAGTTTGGCATCCAGGAAGACCCCTTGATGTTTTACCTCTCCCTTGAACGCACCCTAGCATTGTAAAGGAGAGGTTTATTTAGGCATCCCAATTTCCTTTTTCTGGTGAAGGGAACAAGTGTGGTTTTGTCAGGGTTTACTATCTGGAAGGTCCTACGCCAGAGCGCCGCACAGCATGTGAATTCAGTCAGTTTTTGGGTCTTTTTTTCCGTGTGACGTGAACCATATCCCTCGATTTTCGCAGTGTTTTTGACAGAGGCTTCTTCTTCCAAGTACGTTTAGGCATTTTCTTCTGAGGTAATTTTTTCCCCTTGCGTACTCCTGGTGCCAATCGTTATTCTAGGGCCCTATTATAGAATTTGACTTGGAATTCCAGAATCTAAAATTGAGGCAAATTTCCCATTGTCTAGAAATTTCCTGTGGATTCTATAATTTGATTTTTTTAGCTCTCGAGAACGATACACCCTGTATAGTTAAAGCATCAGGTAGAATAGTGGACCAGTAGCCCAAGGTACTTTATTCTAATGGTAGGAATTCTAGGTCCTCGGGTAGAATCACTCTTCCCTGGGAGATGGTTGCTGTGGCTACTACAAAGAGGAGCTCATACCCTTGTTGGAATTTGTGTTCGAGCATGTCATTGATTCTAATTTGTAACCGTCAAAATCCGCTTTGTCCTCTGAACTGAGGATATTTTTGAATTCTTAGTACAGCATGTGTTGATTCGCGTTAGTGTCATAGAGACCGTTAACTAATTACGGGTTGTTCGTTAAATGTAAATAAGTACTATTGATTTATTGGTGGACTACTATTCATATATAAGGATGAAATTATATACGAACATGTAAATAATCATGCACGTCAAGTATTATTAACTGTGTCTGTGTTTTTAATGAGTCACGAAAAAAGAAAACGATCAAGTATATTGGAATTTATTATCGATGGTAATGCCTATTTAAACATGTGAAACAAAAAAATTAGTGAAATTCGTAGCAGAAGTGAAAAAAAAATGAAACAAACACTAAATGGTTCAATAACTAAACACATACTAAATAAATATTTTGTCTAGAATTTTATAGCATAAGTACTACTAATTCAAGACTTGATTGATCTTTCAGTTCCGAGCAGATTATACCTACATCCGTTACGACCATATTGGCTGTTTTTGTTGACTATTCGTTGATGATACAAAAAAGAGATTTAATTATGAAGATTAAAAATGCTCAAATAAACGAAAAATAAAAGTATAATTATATCAGTATTGATGTTCATGAGTCGTTGTTTGTTTTGCTCAACTCCCAATCACCACATCGTCGCCTAAACTGCAACATCACACAAGTCAATTTTGGGCGAAATCGAGTTAGACATGTTTTTTTATTTGAAATTTCGCGCCCGATCCGATGGAACCATCAGTTTTGTGCTACGAGCTACCAGAAGCGCTAAAATCGTCAATAACCGAATGTCGCACATGGCAAAAATCGCCGCAACTCCACACAAAGCTGGACTATAGCGAAGAAATTCGTACCGTCTCCCGACCATCCGGTAAGTATCTTGGTTTCTTAGTAACGTTTCTTTGTTAAAATCAATCCAATAAGCACTGAGGGAATCTATAGATGTTTATGAATAATTCTCCGTTTGACTTTACTAAAGATTCTGTGAGCTTTATGTAAAATCATGCAGTCTTTTCTTGAGTTCGCCATGTGCGAAGTTGCCATAGTCAGTTTAATAGCTTTGTGTGATGTTGGCTTTAGATTTTTGGTCTAGATGACGTGTAGAAAAATTTTTTAATTTAATTGAATTTAATTTAGCTCTGACTTAATTTAATTTAAATTTAATTCTGACTTCCGTCCTATTCTGACGTTGTTTTCCAAAGACTTACTTGCTTTTCGCTTATTTTATGAATGCTATGCTGCATAGTTTTCCTCCTGTTTTCAGAATAATAAGTCTCAGAAGATGGATCCCGATGAGGAAGAGAGTGACGACCTGATGTCTACGTCAAAAATCATCAGCTTGATGGGTGAGGAAGGTATAGAAATTGTAGAGACTAGTCCAACAGATGACACAGATGCTGCTAAACTGGCATTCAGCGTGGATGAAAACGTTGTTATTGACGGTATCGTCAATAACGGTGAGGGTGGAGACTTTGTCTTACTTGATGAGGGAAGAATCCCGGCGACTAAAAACAAAACAATCTGTGATCTTGATGTTCCCCTAAATTTTATCTCGCTCTATTTTTATCTCGGGAAACAACCAGCAAAGCCACCTAAGGTGGAGCTAATCCGTATCTACTTGGAAATATGTAAAAAAGAAGAAGAGGAACCATTAGGTAAATGACTCTTGTAAAGATCGTTGCGATACTTGCGTAGCGTAAGAAGAAAATAACATCACCGAAGAAGAGTTTGAAGAGCACCACGTGAATAAAGAAAAGGCTAGAGTTGAGAAAGAAAAGGACAAGGAAGAAGCACTGAAAGGAAACTGCCATACATTATGCTGTGATCTAATGGCTGTCCAATTCTTACCTCGCATCACTACCAGTGCAGCGTATTATAAACATAAATCGGCAGTACACAATTATACGGTGTACAATCTCGCTTCAGCTGACTCAACAAATTATTGGTTTTATGAGTCGGAAGCAACGTTGTCAGCTCCCACGTTTGCATCATTTCTGGTGGAATATGTCGAAGAATTGCTTTCCAACGACACCTTGTAATAATTTACTCTGATGGATTTGGTTATCAAAACCGCAATTCTACGCTTTCCAACGCATTGCTCAACGTTAGCATCAAGACGAAAATCACTGACATCCAGAAACTTTTACTCAAAATGGAATGCGATAAAAAGTAATGGAATAATCTGTTCATGAAATACCTAAAGAAAATTTTGATTTTACGTGCTAAGTACCTACTTATTTTACGGTGTACAATAAAAATACTTTATTGTAAAAATGTACAAATGCCTAATTTTTTTGTCACAACCTAACACAAGTCAGGGTACATATGACACAATGTCACACAAGGTGAATTCAATTGCAGTCTCACTTCACACAAGTCAACATGCGTGCGGATCAACTTCGGATAAGTCCGCCATTTTCCATTAAATTATTTTTTTCGAAGAAATGTGATTGTTTTATGATGCAGACTAGCGTAGAATTTGTGTACAAAAGGCTAAGTAAGATCCACATTCAGAAGTACCGGCACAAATCATTGAAAACCACTGTTTTGGCTCTCCTGAAAACTTGGAAAAAATTACTTGTGAGATGTTGCAGTTTAGGCGTCGACATGTTTTCGAAGCTGTGTGTAGAAGACTTTGGAGCTCTGCTTTGCTCCCAATGCTTTATCTTTTTATCTCCTTATAAATCTATCTAGAACCATGGTCAAAACTTGAAAAAATCGCATTTTCTACTTGGTTTTTTTTTTCAACTTTTACAAACGGTTCCATATAGATTTTGCTTCCTCACTACCGAAGGTAGGGGGAAGCTTTGTATTCGTGAAAGAAGTGAAAGAAAAATTTCCTCCAAAATCAAAATTTCCACTTGCTTTTTGCGTTTTAGAGCTTCCCGAACAATTTTGGTTCCGTGTCTGTCGGTCTGTCTGTCTGTCGGTCTGTCTGTGGTCAATCCTTGTCCCGGGCAAAACTATACTAACCTGTGGTCCGATTTTGATGAAATTTTCAGGGATTGTGCGGGTTAGGTCCTAGACGGTCCCCTATAAATTTCAGCACCTTCGGACCAATAGGAGCGAATGCGCATGCGCAAACGTGAATTTCCTGGAACCTCGGTTTCTAATGAACCGATTTTGCTCAAATTTGGAGGTTAGTTAGGGACTAACTTCTAAGAGACACCCTATAAGTTTCAATCAAATTGGTCAAGCCGCTGCGCATGCAATGGAGAATGCTGAAGGCACCTGAGTGATCACTGATCAGCTGAGTGAGCTCCAAGGCCATTTTCTCTCCTGTTGAACGCAGGAAGCTGAAATTTGAGAGGCAGGGTCAATGGAGAATGCTGAAGGTGCCTGAGTGGTCACTGATCAGCTGAGTGAGCTCCAAGGCCATTTCCTCTCCTGTTGAACGCAGGAACCTGAAATTTGAGAGGGCGGGTCAATGGAGAATGCTGAAGGTGCCTGAGTGGTCACTGATCAGCTGAGTGAGCTTAAATATTACAGTGGAAGAAAGATAAAGAGGGAGAGGGAGCAAAAACCTTTTCAAGGTATGTCACATTTTAGCCATTAGGCTCTAAGCGGAAATCATCCGGGGGTGCAGGGGGCGAAGCCCCCGCCGAGGCGCGCAGCGCCGAGTTTTCGCCAACTGATTCTATACGTCCATGTTAAAATGAGTGAGGAAGCTATACTGCCCACCCAACTTGGCAGACGTTTTTTCACGGTGAATCCAACGCCGTCAACCAAAATGCTCTTCGACCTCTAGTTTCCGAGAAAAATCGATTTTAATGTTTAAAAAATCGCAACTTTCAACTCGATTTTTTTCAACTGCGCTTCGCGGTTCCATATAGATTTTCACACGCCGTGATATGCTCTGCGACATCTAGTTGTCGACGGCGTTGGATTCAGCGTGTAAAAATCTATACAGGGTGTCTACACTTTCGATGGGCATAACTTCAGGGTTCGATTCTACAAGATATTTCCTACAAAAAATGTCTCTTAGCAATTTTCTTTTAACCCACGCAAAATTCTATTTTTTTCACTTTAAAGTTTTTCTTCGCGTTTTCGACCTTACGGCACTGATATGGTCATAATTCCTTCAAATCTCCTGAAAATTCAAATCTGACTACACCGTTAGAAAGAGCGTTAAATTTCCAAGCTACCTAAAGCAAAATCAAAAATTTTTAGCAATAAAATAGTATAAAAAAATCAAGTCAAAAAGCGAACTTTAATTTTTTTTTTTGAAACTTGACTTTCTTCGACCAACGTTTTCACTGTAAATCCCTGCCCATTTCGATGGGCGCTCTTCGGAGAAAACATGCTCAAATTGTCACCTTTCCAACGGTCTATCAATTTTTCATTTTAACATTCAAATTGGAAGAGTAAATGAAGTTTGAATGTCAAAGAACGTGTGTTTTACAAGCAAATCCAGTGTTTCAAGCCGGTTTATGGTCCCCCTCGATCTCAAAATGGCTTGACGATTTTGGTATCATTTTCTATGCAATTATTTACGCTGAATCCAATGGTGATACTTCCGAATGATTCCGACTGCTAGAAAGTGGATTTTTCGAAGAAAACCTTGGTTTTTCGTACATAAAATTCGCATCGTACATAAAGTAACACCTTTATACTCAATAAAAACACCGAATTTCTAGCTGATTGAAGTTTTTGTTGAGTAGAAAGGTATTACTTTATGATATCTTCCATATCTACGAATAATGCGTATTTTATTTGACGAAAACCGAAGGTTTTCTTCGAAAAATCCACTTTCTAGTAGTCGGAATCATTTGGAAGTATCACTATTCGATTCAGCGTAAAAAATTACATAGGAAATGATACCAAAATCGTCAAGCCATTTTGAGATCGAGGGGGACCATAAACCGCTTAAAACACTGGATTTTCCTGTAAAACACAGGAAAAGGTTTTGATATCAAACTTCTTTTACTCTTTCTTTTTGAATGTTGAACAGAAAAATTGATAGACCGTTGGAAAGGTGACAATTTGAGCATGTTTTATCCGAAGAGCGCCCATCGAAATGGGCAGGGATTTACAGTGAAAACGTTGGTCGAAGAAAGTCAAGTTTCAAAAAATATTTTAAAGTTCGCTTTTTGACTTGATTTTTTTATACTATTTTATTGCTAAAAATTTTTGATTTTGCTTTAGGTAGCTTGGAAATTTAACGCTCTTTCTAACGGTGTAGTCAGATTTGAATTTTCAGGAGATTTGAAGGAATTATGACCATATCAGTGCCGTAAGGTCGAAAACGCGAAGAAAAACTTTAAAGTGAAAAAAATAGAATTTTGCGTGGGTTAAAAGAAAATTGCTAAGAGACATTTTTTGTAGGAAATATCTTGTAGAATCGAACCCTGAAGTTATGCCCATCGAAAGTGTAGACACCCTGTATAGAACCGTTGAGAAAAGTAGAAAAAAATCAAGTTTAAAATTGCGATTTTTCCGACATGAAATCTATTTTTCTCGGAAACTAGAGGTCGCACAGCATTTCTACGACCTCTAGTTTTCGAGAAAAATCGATTTTTCCGTCGGAAAAGTCGCATTTTCAAGTTGGTTTTTTTCAACTTTTTATAACGATTTCCGATAGATTTTTTCACGAAATTTTTTTCGATTTTTCTCGAAAACTAGAGGTCGTAGAACATTTTTGTTGACGGCGTTGGATTCACCGTAAAAAAATCTATATGGAACCGTTTGCAAAAGTTTTTTTTAAACGTGATTTATCATTGCGACTGAATATTAAGTACCTACAATCCATCTAGCAATATTACATATCATTTTTACACTCCTTGAGAGCCCGTTTACATTAAAACGCAGTCCCTTCTTATAACAGTATCTTCAACACTGAGCTATAACTGCACCTTAACAGCACTAACTAAGTCCAGTGGTTTGTTTCGCTTGAGTCGCCGGAGTTCATCTTCGTTGTCCGAAACGTAGAGCATTTCCAGGTTCTCATGATTGTGGAGGCGTTGTTCGTGCCTCCTTTAGTACCTTGCGATAATTTCGTGGACTGTTTCCATCCTCAAGTCTCGATGAATATCATCGTTCCTCATGTACCAAGGTGCACGCACTATACTTCTCAGTATTTTATTTTCGGAGGTTTGGATTTTGTTAATGTTTGATTTTTTGGCACAGCCCCATAACTGAATTCCATAGGTCCAGATAGGGCGAAGGATCTGCTTATAAATAAGCAGTTTATTGTGAATTTCTGAATTTCTTTCTGAATTTGATTTTTATTTCCTCTTTTTTCTTTAGGGTATTTTAGGGGTATTTTATTTGAATTGATCTCAACATCCATGACTGGAATTTTTCGGTTAGTAAAGTTGATGTGAACTGATTTTGATTCATTGATTTTGATTTCATTCTCCACATCTTGGTCCACTTAAAGACCTCAGTGATTGACTTCTGTAGATTACTAGTTGCAGCTTCGATATCATCATCGACGGAGAGGATAGCCGTATCATCTGCGAAGGTGGCAACAGTTGTACCTTCTCGTTGGGGTAAGTCCCGTGTGTACAGTAGATAAAGGACTGGCCCTAAGACACTCCCTAGCGGGACCCCAGCTTTTATTGGCTTCAAGCCAGAGTATTGGTTATCTTGCTTCACCCTGAAATGTTTTCGAGAAAAATCGATTTTTCCGTCGGAAAAGTCGCATTTTCAAGTTGGTTTTTTTCAACTTTTGACAACGATTTCCGATAGATTTTTTCACGCTGAATCCAACGCCGTCAACAAAAATGTTCTACGACCTCTAGTTTTCGGGAAAAATCGATTTTTCCGTCGGAAAAGTCGCATTTTCAAGTTGGTTTTTTCAACTTTGACAACGATTTCCGATAGATTTTTTCACGCTGAATCCAACGCCGTCAACAAAAATGTTCTACGACCTCTAGTTTTCGAGAAAAATCGATTTTTCCGTCGGAAAAGTCGCATTTTCAAGTTGGTTTTTTTCAACTTTTGACTACGATTTCCGATAGATTTTTTCACGCTGAATCGAACGCCGTCAACAAAACCGTTCTACGACCTCTAGTTTTCGAGAAAAATCGATTTTTCCGTCGGAAAAGTCGCATTTTCAAGTTGGTTTTTTTCAACTTTTGACAACGATTTCCGAAAAATTTTTTCACGCTGAATCCAACGCCGTCAACAAAATGTTCTACGACCTCTAGTTTTCGAGAAAAATCGATTTTTCCGTCGGAAAAGTCGCATTTTCAAGTTGGTTTTTTTCAACTTTTGACAACGATTTCCGATAGATTTTTTCACGCTGAATCCAACGCCGTCAACAAAAATGTTCTACGACCTCTAGTTTTCGAGAAAAATCGATTTTTCCGTCGGAAAAGTCGCATTTTCAAGTTGGTTTTTTTCAACTTTTGACAACGATTTCCGATAGATTTTTTCACGCTGAATCCAACGCCGTCAACAAAAATGTTCTACGACCTCTAGTTTTCGGGAAAAATCGATTTTTCCGTCGGAAAAGTCGCATTTTCAAGTTGGTTTTTTTCAACTTTTGACAACGATTTCCGATAGATTTTTTCACGCTGAATCCAACGCCGTCAACAAAAATGTTCTACGACCTCTAGTTTTCGAGAAAAATCGATTTTTCCGTCGGAAAAGTCGCATTTTCAAGTTGGTTTTTTTCAACTTTTGACAACGATTTCCGATAGATTTTTTCACGCTGAATCCAACGCCGTCAACAAAAATGTTCTACGACCTCTAGTTTTCGGGAAAAATCGATTTTTCCGTCGGAAAAGTCGCATTTTCAAGTTGGTTTTTTTCAACTTTTGACAACGATTTCCGATAGATTTTTTCACGCTGAATCCAACGCCGTCAACAAAAATGTTCTACGACCTCTAGTTTTCGAGAAAAATCGATTTTTCCGTCGGAAAAGTCGCATTTTCAAGTTGGTTTTTTTCAACTTTTGACAACGATTTCCGATAGATTTTTTCACGCTGAATCCAACGCCGTCAACAAAACCGTTCTACGACCTCTAGTTTTCGAGAAAAATCGATTTTTCCGTCGGAAAAGTCGCATTTTCAAGTTGGTTTTTTTCAACTTTTGACAACGATTTCCAATAGATTTTTTCACGCTGAATCCAACGCCGTCAACAAAAATGTTCTACGACCTCTAGTTTTCGAGAAAAATCGATTTTTCCGTCGGAAAAGTCGCATTTTCAAGTTGGTTTTTTTCAACTTTTGACAACGATTTCCGATAGATTTTTTCACGCTGAATCCAACGCCGTCAACAAAAATGTTCTACGACCTCTAGTTTTCGGGAAAAATCGATTTTCCGTCGGAAAAGTCGCATTTTCAAGTTGGTTTTTTTCAACTTTTGACAACGATTTCCGATAGATTTTTTCACGCTGAATCCAACGCCGTCAACAAAAATGTTCTACGACCTCTAGTTTTCGAGAAAAAATCGATTTTTCCGTCGGAAAAGTCGCATTTTCAAGTTGGTTTTTTTCAACTTTTGACAACGATTTCCGATAGATTTTTTCACGCTGAATCCAACGCCGTCAACAAAAACCGTTCTACGACCTCTAGTTTCGAGAAAAATCGATTTTTCCGTCGGAAAAGTCGCATTTTCAAGTTGGTTTTTTCAACTTTTGACAACGATTTCCAATAGATTTTTCACGCTGAATCCAACGCCGTCAACAAAAATGTTCTACGACCTCTAGTTTTCGAGAAAAAATCGATTTTTCCGTCGGAAAAGTCGCATTTTCAAGTTGGTTTTTTTCAACTTTTGACAACGATTTCCGATAGATTTTTTCACGCTGAATCCAACGCCGTCAACAAAAATGTTCTACGACCTCTAGTTTTCGGGAAAAATCGATTTTTCCGTCGGAAAAGTCGCATTTTCAAGTTGGTTTTTTCAACTTTTGACAACGATTTCCGATAGATTTTTTCACGCTGAATCCAACGCCGTCAACAAAAATGTTCTACGACCTCTAGTTTTCGAGAAAAATCGATTTTTCCGTCGGAAAAGTCGCATTTTCAAGTTGGTTTTTTTCAACTTTTGACAACGATTTCCGATAGATTTTTTCACGCTGAATCCAACGCCGTCAACAAAACCGTTCTACGACCTCTAGTTTTCGAGAAAAAATCGATTTTTCCGTCGGAAAAGTCGCATTTTCAAGTTGGTTTTTTTCAACTTTTGACAACGATTTCCATAGATTTTTTCACGCTGAATCCAACGCCGTCAACAAAAATGTTCTACGACCTCTAGTTTTCGAGAAACAATCGATTTTTCCGTCGGAAAAGTCGCATTTTCAAGTTGGTTTTTTTCAACTTTTGACAACGATTTCCGATAGATTTTTTCACGCTGAATCGAACGCCGTCAACAAAACCGTTCTACGACCTCTAGTTTTCGAGAAAAATCGATTTTTCCGTCGGAAAAGTCGCATTTTCAAGTTGGTTTTTTTCAACTTTTGACAACGATTTCCGATAGATTTTTTCACGCTGAATCGAACGCCGTCAACAAAACCGTTCTACGACCTCTAGTTTTCGAGAAAAATCGATTTTTCCGTCGGAAAAGTCGCATTTTCAAGTTGGTTTTTTTCAACTTTTGACAACGATTTCCGATAGATTTTTTCACGCTGAATCCAACGCCGTCAACAAAAATGTTCTACGACCTCTAGTTTTCGAGAAAAATCGATTTTTCCGTCGGAAAAGTCGCATTTTCAAGTTGGTTTTTTTCAACTTTTGACAACGATTTCCGATAGATTTTTTCACGCTGAATCGAACGCCGTCAACAAAACCGTTCTACGACCTCTAGTTTTCGAGAAAAATCGATTTTTCCGTCGGAAAAGTCGCATTTTCAAGTTGGTTTTTTTCAACTTTTGACAACGATTTCCGAAAAATTTTTTCACGCTGAATCCAACGCCGTCAACAAAAATGTTCTACGACCTCTAGTTTTCGAGAAAAATCGATTTTTCCGTCGGAAAAGTCGCATTTTCAAGTTGGTTTTTTTCAACTTTTGACAACGATTTCCGATAGATTTTTTCACGCTGAATCCAACGCCGTCAACAAAAATGTTCTACGACCTCTAGTTTTCGAGAAAAATCGATTTTTCCGTCGGAAAAGTCGCATTTTCAAGTTGGTTTTTTCAACTTTTGACAACGATTTCCGATAGATTTTTTCACGCTGAATCCAACGCCGTCAACAAAAATGTTCTACGACCTCTAGTTTTCGGGAAAAATCGATTTTTCCGTCGGAAAAGTCGCATTTTCAAGTTGGTTTTTTTCAACTTTTGACAACGATTTCCGATAGATTTTTTCACGCTGAATCCAACGCCGTCAACAAAAATGTTCTACGACCTCTAGTTTTCAGGAAAAATCGATTTTTCCGTCGGAAAAGTCGCATTTTCAAGTTGGTTTTTTCAAACTTTTGACAACGATTTCCGATAGATTTTTTCACGCTGAATCCAACGCCGTCAACAAAAATGTTCTACGACCTCTAGTTTTCGGGAAAAATCGATTTTTCCGTCGGAAAAGTCGCATTTCAAGTTGGTTTTTTTCAACTTTTGACAACGATTTCCGATAGATTTTTTCACGCTGAATCGAACGCCGTCAACAAAACCGTTCTACGACCTCTAGTTTTCGGGAAAAATCGATTTTTCCGTCGGAAAAGTCGCATTTTCAAGTTGGTTTTTTTCAACTTTTGACAACGATTTCCGATAGATTTTTTCACGCTGAATCCAACGCCGTCAACAAAAATGTTCTACGACCTCTAGTTTTCGGGAAAAATCGATTTTTCCGTCGGAAAAGTCGCATTTTCAAGTTGGTTTTTTTCAACTTTGACAACGATTTCCGATAGATTTTTTCACGCTGAATCCAACGCCGTCAACAAAAATGTTCTACGACCTCTAGTTTTCGAGAAAAATCGATTTTTCCGTCGGAAAAGTCGCATTTTCAGTTGGTTTTTTTCAACTTTGACAACGATTTCCGATAGATTTTTTCACGCTGAATCCACGCCGTCAACAAAAATGTTCTACGACCTCTAGTTTTCGGGAAAAATCGATTTTTCCGTCGGAAAAGTCGCATTTTCAAGTTGGTTTTTTTCAACTTTTGACAACGATTTCCGATAGATTTTTTCACGCTGAATCGAACGCCGTCAACAAAACCGTTCTACGACCTCTAGTTTTCGAGAAAAATCGATTTTTCCGTCGGAAAAGTCGCATTTTCAAGTTGGTTTTTTTCAACTTTTGACAACGATTTCCGATAGATTTTTTCACGCAGAATCCAACGCCGTCAACAAAAATGTTCTACGACCTCTAGTTTTCGGGAAAAATCGATTTTTCCGTCGGAAAAGTCGCATTTTCAAGTTGGTTTTTTTCAACTTTTGACAACGATTTCCGATAGATTTTTTCACGCTGAATCCAACGCCGTCAACAAAAATGTTCTACGACCTCTAGTTTTCGAGAAAAATCGATTTTTCCGTCGGAAAAGTCGCATTTTCAAGTTGGTTTTTTTCAACTTTTGACAACGATTTCCGATAGATTTTTTCACGCTGAATCCAACGCCGTCAACAAAACCGTTCTACGACCTCTAGTTTTCGAGAAAAATCGATTTTTCCGTCGGAAAAGTCGCATTTTCAAGTTGGTTTTTTCAACTTTTGACAACGATTTCCAATAGATTTTTTTCACGCTGAATCCAACGCCCGTCAAACAAAATGTTCTACGACCTCTAGTTTTCGAGAAAAATCGATTTTTCCGTCGGAAAAGTCGCATTTTCAAGTTGGTTTTTTCAACTTTGACAACGATTTCCGATAGAGTTTTTCACGCTGAATCCAACGCCGTCAACAAAAATGTTCTACGACCTCTAGTTTTCGGGAAAAATCGATTTTTCCGTCGGAAAAATCGCATTTTCAAGTTGGTTTTTTTCAACTTTTGACAACGATTTCCGATAGATTTTTTCACGCTGAATCCAACGCCGTCAACAAAAATGTTCTACGACCTCTAGTTTTTCGAGAAAAATCGATTTTTCCGTCGGAAAAGTCGCATTTTCAAGTTGGTTTTTTCAACTTTTGACAACGATTTCCGAGAGATTTTTTCACGCTGAATCGAACGCCGTCAACAAAACCGTTCTACGACCTCTAGTTTCGAGAAAAATCGATTTTTCCGTCGGAAAAGTCGCATTTTCAAGTTGGTTTTTTTCAACTTTTGACAACGATTTCCGAAAATTTTTCACGCTGAATCCAACGCCGTCAACAAAAATGTTCTACGACCTCTAGTTTTCGAGAAAAATCGATCTTTCCGTCGGAAAAGTCGCATTTTCAAGTTGGTTTTTTTCAACTTTTGACAACGATTGCCGATAGATTTTTTCACGCTGAATCCAACGCCGTCAACCAAAAATGTTCTACGACCTCTAGTTTTCGAGAAAAATCGATTTTTCCGTCGGAAAAGTCGCATTTTCAAGTTGGTTTTTTTCAACTTTTGACAACGATTTCCGATAGATTTTTTCACGCTGAATCCAACGCCGTCAACAAAAAATGTTCTACGACCTCTAGTTTTCGAGAAAAATCGATTTTTCCGTCGGAAAAGTCGCATTTTCAAGTTGGTTTTTTTCAACTTTTGACAACGATTTCCGATAGATTTTTTCACGCTGAATCCAACGCCGTCAACAAAAATGTTCTACGACCTCTAGTTTTCGAGAAAAATCGATTTTTCCGTCGGAAAAGTCGCATTTTCAAGTTGGTTTTTTCAACTTTTGACAACGATTTCCGATAGATTTTTTCACGCTGAATCCAACGCCGTCAACAAAAATGTTCTACGACCTCTAGTTTTCAGGAAAAATCGATTTTTCCGTCGGAAAAGTCGCATTTTCAAGTTGGTTTTTTTCAACTTTTGACAACGATTTCCGATAGATTTTTTCACGCTGAATCGAACGCCGTCAACAAAACCGTTCTACGACCTCTAGTTTTCGAGAAAAATCGATTTTTCCGTCGGAAAAGTCGCATTTCAAGTTGGTTTTTTTCAACTTTTGACAAACGATTTCCGATAGATTTTTTCACGCTGAATCCAACGCCGTCAACAAAAATGTTCTACGACCTCTAGTTTCGAGAAAAATCGATTTTTCCGTCGGAAAAGTCGCATTTTCAAGTTGGTTTTTTTCAAACTTTTGACAACGATTTCCGATAGATTTTTTCACGCTGAATCCAACGCCGTCAACAAAAATGTTCTACGACCTCTAGTTTTCGGGAAAAATCGATTTTTCCGTCGGAAAAAGTCGCATTTTCAAGTTGGTTTTTTTCAACTTTTGACAACGATTTCCGATAGATTTTTTCACGCTGAATCGAACGCCGTCAACAAAACCGTTCTACGACCTCTAGTTTTCGAGAAAAATCGATTTTTCCGTCGGAAAAGTCGCATTTTCAAGTTGGTTTTTTTCAACTTTTGACAACGATTTCCGATAGATTTTTTCACGCTGAATCCAACGCCGTCAACAAAAATGTTCTACGACCTCTAGTTTTTCGGGAAAAATCGATTTTTCCGTCGGGAAAAGTCGCATTTTCAAGTTGGTTTTTTTCAACTTTTGACAACGATTTCCGATAGATTTTTTTCACGCTGAATCCAACGCCGTCAACAAAAATTTTCTACGACCTCTAGTTTTCGAGAAAAATCGATTTTTCCGTCGGGAAAGTCGCATTTTCAAGTTGGTTTTTTTCAACTTTTGACAACGATTTCCGATAGATTTTTTCACGCTGAATCCAACGCCGTCAACAAAAATGTTCTACGACCTCTAGTTTTCGGGAAAAATCGATTTTTCCGTCGGAAAAGTCGCATTTTCAAGTTGGTTTTTTCAAACTTTTGACAACGATTTCCGATAGATTTTTCACGCTGAATCGAACGCCGTCAACAAAAACGTTCTAAGACGACCTCTAGTTTTCGAGAAAAAATCGATTTTTCCGTCGGAAAAGTCGCATTTTCAAGTTGGTTTTTTTCAACTTTTGACAACGATTTCCGATAGATTTTTTCACGCTGAAATCCAACGCCGTCAACAAAATGTTCTACGACCTCTAGTTTTCGGGGAAAAATCGATTTTCCGTCGGAAAAGTCGCATTTTCAAGTTGGTTTTTTTCAACTTTTGACAACGATTTCCGATAGATTTTTTCACGCTGAATCGAACGCCGTCAACAAAACCGTTCTACGACCTCTAGTTTTCGAGAAAAATCGATTTTTCCGTCGGAAAAGTCGCATTTTCAAGTTGGTTTTTTTCAACTTTTGACAACGATTTCCGATAGATTTTTTCACGCTGAATCGAACGCCGTCAACAAAACCGTTCTACGACCTCTAGTTTTCGAGAAAAATCGATTTTTCCGTCGGAAAAGTCGCATTTTCAAGTTGGTTTTTTTCAACTTTTGACAACGATTTCCGATAGATTTTTTCACGCTGAATCCAACGCCGTCAACAAAAATGTTCTACGACCTCTAGTTTTCGAGAAAAATCGATTTTTCCGTCGGAAAAGTCGCATTTTCAAGTTGGTTTTTTCAACTTTTGACAACGATTTCCGATAGATTTTTTCACGCTGAATCCAACGCCGTCAACAAAAATGTTCTACGACCTCTAGTTTTCGAGAAAAATCGATTTTTCCGTCGGAAAAGTCGCATTTTCAAGTTGGTTTTTTTCAACTTTTGACAACGATTTCCGATAGATTTTTTCACGCTGAATCCAACGCCGTCAACAAAAATGTTCTACGACCTCTAGTTTTCGAGAAAAATCGATTTTTCCGTCGGAAAAGTCGCATTTTCAAGTTGGTTTTTTTCAACTTTTGACAACGATTTCCGATAGATTTTTTCACGCTGAATCCAACGCCGTCAACAAAAATGTTCTACGACCTCTAGTTTTCGAGAAAAATCGATTTTTCCGTCGGAAAAGTCGCATTTTCAAGTTGGTTTTTTTCAACTTTTGACAACGATTTCCGATAGATTTTTTCACGCTGAATCCAACGCCGTCAACAAAATGTTCTACGACCTCTAGTTTTCGAGAAAAATCGATTTTTCCGTCGGAAAAGTCGCATTTTCAAGTTGGTTTTTTTCAACTTTTGACAACGATTTCCGATAGATTTTTTCACGCTGAATCCAACGCCGTCAACAAAATGTTCTACGACCTCTAGTTTTCGAGAAAAATCGATTTTTCCGTCGGAAAAGTCGCATTTTCAAGTTGGTTTTTTTCAACTTTTGACAACGATTTCCGATAGATTTTTTCACGCTGAATCCAACGCCGTCAACAAAAATGTTCTACGACCTCTAGTTTTCGAGAAAAATCGATTTTTCCGTCGGAAAAGTCGCATTTTCAAGTTGGTTTTTTTCAACTTTTGACAACGATTTCCGATAGATTTTTCACGCTGAATCCAACGCCGTCAACAAAAATGTTCTACGACCTCTAGTTTTCGAGAAAAATCGATTTTTCCGTCGGAAAAGTCGCATTTTCAAGTTGGTTTTTTCAACTTTTGACAACGATTTCCGATAGATTTTTTCACGCTGAATCCAACGCCGTCAACAAAAATGTTCTACGACCTCTAGTTTTCGAGAAAAATCGATTTTTCCGTCGGAAAAGTCGCATTTTCAAGTTGGTTTTTTTCAACTTTTGACAACGATTTCCGATAGATTTTTTCACGCTGAATCCAACGCCGTCAACAAAAGTTCTACGACCTCTAGTTTTCGAGAAAAATCGATTTTTCCGTCGGAAAAGTCGCATTTTCAAGTTGGTTTTTTTCAACTTTTGACAACGATTTCCGATAGATTTTTTCACGCTGAATCCAACGCCGTCAACAAAAATGTTCTACGACCTCTAGTTTTCGAGAAAAATCGATTTTTCCGTCGGAAAAGTCGCATTTTCAAGTTGGTTTTTTTCAACTTTTGACAACGATTTCCGATAGATTTTTTCACGCTGAATCCAACGCCGTCAACAAAAATGTTCTACGACCTCTAGTTTTCGAGAAAAATCGATTTTTCCGTCGGAAAAGTCGCATTTTCAAGTTGGTTTTTTTCAACTTTTGACAACGATTTCCGATAGATTTTTTCACGCTGAATCCAACGCCGTCAACAAAATGTTCTACGACCTCTAGTTTTCGAGAAAAATCGATTTTTCCGTCGGAAAAGTCGCATTTTCAAGTTGGTTTTTTTCAACTTTTGACAACGATTTCCGATAGATTTTTTCACGCTGAATCCAACGCCGTCAACAAAAATGTTCTACGACCTCTAGTTTTCGAGAAAAATCGATTTTTCCGTCGGAAAAGTCGCATTTTCAAGTTGGTTTTTTTCAACTTTTGACAACGATTTCCGATAGATTTTTTCACGCTGAATCCAACGCCGTCAACAAAAATGTTCTACGACCTCTAGTTTTCGAGAAAAATCGATTTTTCCGTCGGAAAAGTCGCATTTTCAAGTTGGTTTTTTTCAACTTTTGACAACGATTTCCGATAGATTTTTTCACGCTGAATCCAACGCCGTCAACAAAAATGTTCTACGACCTCTAGTTTTCGAGAAAAATCGATTTTTCCGTCGGAAAAGTCGCATTTTCAAGTTGGTTTTTTTCAACTTTTGACAACGATTTCCGATAGATTTTTTCACGCTGAATCCAACGCCGTCAACAAAAATGTTCTACGACCTCTAGTTTTCGAGAAAAATCGATTTTTCCGTCGGAAAAGTCGCATTTTCAAGTTGGTTTTTTTCAACTTTTGACAACGATTTCCGATAGATTTTTCACGCTGAATCCAACGCCGTCAACAAAAATGTTCTACGACCTCTAGTTTTCGAGAAAAATCGATTTTTCCGTCGGAAAAGTCGCATTTTCAAGTTGGTTTTTTTCAACTTTTGACAACGATTTCCGATAGATTTTTTCACGCTGAATCCAACGCCGTCAACAAAAATGTTCTACGACCTCTAGTTTTCGAGAAAAATCGATTTTTCCGTCGGAAAAGTCGCATTTTCAAGTTGGTTTTTTTCAACTTTTGACAACGATTTCCGATAGATTTTTTCACGCTGAATCCAACGCCGTCAACAAAAATGTTCTACGACCTCTAGTTTTCGAGAAAAATCGATTTTTCCGTCGGAAAAGTCGCATTTTCAAGTTGGTTTTTTTCAACTTTTGACAACGATTTCCGATAGATTTTTTCACGCTGAATCCAACGCCGTCAACAAAAATGTTCTACGACCTCTAGTTTTCGAGAAAAATCGATTTTTCCGTCGGAAAAGTCGCATTTTCAAGTTGGTTTTTTTCAACTTTTGACAACGATTTCCGATAGATTTTTTCACGCTGAATCCAACGCCGTCAACAAAAATGTTCTACGACCTCTAGTTTTCGAGAAAAATCGATTTTTCCGTCGGAAAAGTCGCATTTTCAAGTTGGTTTTTTTCAACTTTTGACAACGATTTCCGATAGATTTTTTCACGCTGAATCCAACGCCGTCAACAAAAATGTTCTACGACCTCTAGTTTTCGAGAAAAATCGATTTTTCCGTCGGAAAAGTCGCATTTTCAAGTTGGTTTTTTTCAACTTTTGACAACGATTTCCGATAGATTTTTTCACGCTGAATCCAACGCCGTCAACAAAAATGTTCTACGACGACTCTAGTTTTCGAGAAAAATCGATTTTTCCGTCGGAAAAGTCGCATTTTCAAGTTGGTTTTTTTCAACTTTTGACAACGATTTCCGATAGATTTTTTCACGCTGAATCCAACGCCGTCAACAAAAATGTTCTACGACCTCTAGTTTTCGAGAAAAATCGATTTTTCCGTCGGAAAAGTCGCATTTTCAAGTTGGTTTTTTTCAACTTTTGACAACGATTTCCGATAGATTTTTTCACGCTGAATCCAACGCCGTCAACAAAAATGTTCTACGACCTCTAGTTTTCGAGAAAAATCGATTTTTCCGTCGGAAAAGTCGCATTTTCAAGTTGGTTTTTTTCAACTTTTGACAACGATTTCCGATAGATTTTTTCACGCTGAATCCAACGCCGTCAACAAAAATGTTCTACCGACCTCTAGTTTTCGAGAAAAATCGATTTTTCCGTCGGAAAAGTCGCATTTTCAAGTTGGTTTTTTTCAACTTTTGACAACGATTTCCGATAGATTTTTTCACGCTGAATCCAACGCCGTCAACAAAAATGTTCTACGACCTCTAGTTTTCGAGAAAAATCGATTTTTCCGTCGGAAAAGTCGCATTTTCAAGTTGGTTTTTTTCAACTTTTGACAACGATTTCCGATAGATTTTTTCACGCTGAATCCAACGCCGTCAACAAAAATGTTCTACGACCTCTAGTTTTCGAGAAAAATCGATTTTTCCGTCGGAAAAGTCGCATTTTCAAGTTGGTTTTTTTCAACTTTTGACAACGATTTCCGATAGATTTTTTCACGCTGAATCCAACGCCGTCAACAAAAATGTTCTACGACCTCTAGTTTTCGAGAAAAATCGATTTTTCCGTCGGAAAAGTCGCATTTTCAAGTTGGTTTTTTTCAACTTTTGACAACGATTTCCGATAGATTTTTTCACGCTGAATCCAACGCCGTCAACAAAAATGTTCTACGACCTCTAGTTTTCGAGAAAAATCGATTTTTCCGTCGGAAAAGTCGCATTTTCAAGTTGGTTTTTTTCAACTTTTGACAACGATTTCCGATAGATTTTTTCACGCTGAATCCAACGCCGTCAACAAAAATGTTCTACGACCTCTAGTTTTCGAGAAAAATCGATTTTTCCGTCGGAAAAGTCGCATTTTCAAGTTGGTTTTTTTCAACTTTTGACAACGATTTCCGATAGATTTTTTCACGCTGAATCCAACGCCGTCAACAAAAATGTTCTACGACCTCTAGTTTTCGAGAAAAATCGATTTTTCCGTCGGAAAAGTCGCATTTTCAAGTTGGTTTTTTTCAACTTTTGACAACGATTTCCGATAGATTTTTTCACGCTGAATCCAACGCCGTCAACAAAAATTTCTACGACCTCTAGTTTTCGAGAAAAATCGATTTTTCCGTCGGAAAAGTCGCATTTTCAAGTTGGTTTTTTTCAACTTTTGACAACGATTTCCGATAGATTTTTTCACGCTGAATCCAACGCCGTCAACAAAAATGTTCTACGACCTCTAGTTTTCGAGAAAAATCGATTTTTCCGTCGGAAAAGTCGCATTTTCAAGTTGGTTTTTTTCAACTTTTGACAACGATTTCCGATAGATTTTTTCACGCTGAATCCAACGCCGTCAACAAAAATGTTCTACGACCTCTAGTTTTCGAGAAAAATCGATTTTTCCGTCGGAAAAGTCGCATTTTCAAGTTGGTTTTTTTCAACTTTTGACAACGATTTCCGATAGATTTTTTCACGCTGAATCCAACGCCGTCAACAAAAATGTTCTACGACCTCTAGTTTTCGAGAAAAATCGATTTTTCCGTCGGAAAAGTCGCATTTTCAAGTTGGTTTTTTTCAACTTTTGACAACGATTTCCGATAGATTTTTTCACGCTGAATCCAACGCCGTCAACAAAAATGTTCTACGACCTCTAGTTTTCGAGAAAAATCGATTTTTCCGTCGGAAAAGTCGCATTTTCAAGTTGGTTTTTTTCAACTTTTGACAACGATTTCCGATAGATTTTTTCACGCTGAATCCAACGCCGTCAACAAAAATGTTCTACGACCTCTAGTTTTCGAGAAAAATCGATTTTTCCGTCGGAAAAGTCGCATTTTCAAGTTGGTTTTTTTCAACTTTTGACAACGATTTCCGATAGATTTTTTCACGCTGAATCCAACGCCGTCAACAAAAATGTTCTACGACCTCTAGTTTTCGAGAAAAATCGATTTTTCCGTCGGAAAAGTCGCATTTTCAAGTTGGTTTTTTTCAACTTTTGACAACGATTTCCGATAGATTTTTTCACGCTGAATCCAACGCCGTCAACAAAAATGTTCTACGACCTCTAGTTTTCGAGAAAAATCGATTTTTCCGTCGGAAAAGTCGCATTTTCAAGTTGGTTTTTTTCAACTTTTGACAACGATTTCCGATAGATTTTTTCACGCTGAATCCAACGCCGTCAACAAAAATGTTCTACGACCTCTAGTTTTCGAGAAAAATCGATTTTTCCGTCGGAAAAGTCGCATTTTCAAGTTGGTTTTTTTCAACTTTTGACAACGATTTCCGATAGATTTTTTCACGCTGAATCCAACGCCGTCAACAAAAATGTTCTACGACCTCTAGTTTTCGAGAAAAATCGATTTTTCCGTCGGAAAAGTCGCATTTTCAAGTTGGTTTTTTTCAACTTTTGACAACGATTTCCGATAGATTTTTTCACGCTGAATCCAACGCCGTCAACAAAAATGTTCTACGACCTCTAGTTTTCGAGAAAAATCGATTTTTCCGTCGGAAAAGTCGCATTTTCAAGTTGGTTTTTTTCAACTTTTGACAACGATTTCCGATAGATTTTTTCACGCTGAATCCAACGCCGTCAACAAAATGTTCTACGACCTCTAGTTTTCGAGAAAAATCGATTTTTCCGTCGGAAAAGTCGCATTTTCAAGTTGGTTTTTTTCAACTTTTGACAACGATTTCCGATAGATTTTTTCACGCTGAATCCAACGCCGTCAACAAAAATGTTCTACGACCTCTAGTTTTCGAGAAAAATCGATTTTTCCGTCGGAAAAGTCGCATTTTCAAGTTGGTTTTTTTCAACTTTTGACAACGATTTCCGATAGATTTTTTCACGCTGAATCCAACGCCGTCAACAAAATGTTCTACGACCTCTAGTTTTCGAGAAAAATCGATTTTTCCGTCGGAAAAGTCGCATTTTCAAGTTGGTTTTTTTCAACTTTTGACAACGATTTCCGATAGATTTTTTCACGCTGAATCCAACGCCGTCAACAAAAATGTTCTACGACCTCTAGTTTTCGAGAAAAATCGATTTTTCCGTCGGAAAAGTCGCATTTTCAAGTTGGTTTTTTTTCAACTTTTGACAACGATTTCCGATAGATTTTTTCACGCTGAATCCAACGCCGTCAACAAAATGTTCTACGACCTCTAGTTTTCGAGAAAAATCGATTTTTCCGTCGGAAAAGTCGCATTTTCAAGTTGGTTTTTTTCAACTTTTGACAACGATTTCCGATAGATTTTTTCACGCTGAATCCAACGCCGTCAACAAAAATGTTCTACGACCTCTAGTTTTCGAGAAAAATCGATTTTTCCGTCGGAAAAGTCGCATTTTCAAGTTGGTTTTTTTCAACTTTTGACAACGATTTCCGATAGATTTTTTCACGCTGAATCCAACGCCGTCAACAAAATGTTCTACTACGACCTCTAGTTTTCGAGAAAAATCGATTTTTCCGTCGGAAAAGTCGCATTTTCAAGTTGGTTTTTTTCAACTTTTGACAACGATTTCCGATAGATTTTTTCACGCTGAATCCAACGCCGTCAACAAAAATGTTCTACGACCTCTAGTTTTCGAGAAAAATCGATTTTTCCGTCGGAAAAGTCGCATTTTCAAGTTGGTTTTTTTCAACTTTTGACAACGATTTCCGATAGATTTTTTCACGCTGAATCCAACGCCGTCAACAAAAATGTTCTACGACCTCTAGTTTTCGAGAAAAATCGATTTTTCCGTCGGAAAAGTCGCATTTTCAAGTTGGTTTTTTTCAACTTTTGACAACGATTTCCGATAGATTTTTTCACGCTGAATCCAACGCCGTCAACAAAAATGTTCTACGACCTCTAGTTTTCGAGAAAAATCGATTTTTCCGTCGGAAAAGTCGCATTTTCAAGTTGGTTTTTTTCAACTTTTGACAACGATTTCCGATAGATTTTTTCACGCTGAATCCAACGCCGTCAACAAAAATGTTCTACGACCTCTAGTTTTCGAGAAAAATCGATTTTTCCGTCGGAAAAGTCGCATTTTCAAGTTGGTTTTTTTTCAACTTTTGACAACGATTTCCGATAGATTTTTTCACGCTGAATCCAACGCCGTCAACAAAAATGTTCTACGACCTCTAGTTTTCGAGAAAAATCGATTTTTCCGTCGGAAAAGTCGCATTTTCAAGTTGGTTTTTTTCAACTTTTGACAACGATTTCCGATAGATTTTTTCACGCTGAATCCAACGCCGTCAACAAAAATGTTCTACGACCTCTAGTTTTCGAGAAAAATCGATTTTTCCGTCGGAAAAGTCGCATTTTCAAGTTGGTTTTTTTTCAACTTTTGACAACGATTTCCGATAGATTTTTTCACGCTGAATCCAACGCCGTCAACAAAAATGTTCTACGACCTCTAGTTTTCGAGAAAAATCGATTTTTTCCGTCGAAAAGTCGCATTTTCAAGTTGGTTTTTTTCAACTTTTGACAACGATTTCCGATAGATTTTTTCACGCTGAATCCAACGCCGTCAACAAAAATGTTCTACGACCTCTAGTTTTCGAGAAAAATCGATTTTTCCGTCGGAAAAGTCGCATTTTCAAGTTGGTTTTTTTCAACTTTTGACAACGATTTCCGATAGATTTTTTCACGCTGAATCCAACGCCGTCAACAAAATGTTCTACGACCTCTAGTTTTCGAGAAAAATCGATTTTTCCGTCGGAAAAGTCGCATTTCAAGTTGGTTTTTTTCAACTTTTGACAACGATTTCCGATAGATTTTTTCACGCTGAATCCAACGCCGTCAACAAAAGTTCTACTACGACCTCTAGTTTTCGAGAAAAATCGATTTTTCCGTCGGAAAAGTCGCATTTTCAAGTTGGTTTTTTTCAACTTTTGACAACGATTTCCGATAGATTTTTTCACGCTGAATCCAACGCCGTCAACAAAATGTTCTACGACCTCTAGTTTTCGAGAAAAATCGATTTTTCCGTCGGAAAAGTCGCATTTTCAAGTTGGTTTTTTTCAACTTTTGACAACGATTTCCGATAGATTTTTTCACGCTGAATCCAACGCCGTCAACAAAAATGTTCTACGACCTCTAGTTTTCGAGAAAAATCGATTTTTCCGTCGGAAAAGTCGCATTTTCAAGTTGGTTTTTTTCAACTTTTGACAACGATTTCCGATAGATTTTTTCACGCTGAATCCAACGCCGTCAACAAAATGTTCTACGACCTCTAGTTTTCGAGAAAAATCGATTTTTCCGTCGGAAAAGTCGCATTTTCAAGTTGGTTTTTTCAACTTTGACACAACGATTTCCGATAGATTTTTTTCACGCTGAATCCAACGCCGTCAACAAAAATGTTCTACGACCTCTAGTTTTCGAGAAAAATCGATTTTTTCCGTCGGAAAAGTCGCATTTCAAGTTGGTTTTTTTCAACTTTTTGACAACGATTTCCGATAGATTTTTT